>JAQIXP010001112.1:0-20170 GCA_034700285.1 Proteroiulus fuscus | reverse complement strand
TTGCAAAAATGGATAACATTAAGATGGCGCCGCAGGCGACTTTTTTTGCTCAAAAACAGTCAAAAATGGTTTAAAAACCACCAAAATCGCCTATTTTCTCACTTGAAGTGCCGCCCCCAAAAATGTGCCGCCCGGGGCGGTCCGCCCCCCCCTAGCTACGCTAGTGATAAAACTGTAAGAATCCAACAGTCCGGCTGTTCTTTCATTGCATTTTTACTGCAGGAAAGAATTGCACTCTGGAGGACAGTACAGGGTAACTGCAGCATAGAGATGCACTGCAGTAATGTTATTCACTGGGTTGGCCAGTGCACCTAAATGAGGCCAACCTAGCCATTGAAAATTCTGAAACAGATTTCAGCAAAAAAACAAGTACCACCAGTAAAGTTGCAGAATTTCTGCAGAGTTACTGATGTTACTAGCAGTGAGTAAGTCCTGCAACTTGTGAAACACAAACAGGACTGTGGAGTACTGCATAAAAATGAACACGCTGCCTTTTTAAATGCAAAAAAAAATCAGTGAAAAATATTTTAAATTTTAAAAATGTGGGATTATGTAATAGCAAAAATAGTTTGATTTTGCTATTTTTCTGATAGACATTGTGTAGAGCGTCGTCATTTTTCATTGCATTTTTCATTATCATGCCAGTGGGTCATGCACCCTGAAACCTCTGAATTGCTTTGCACGTTAAATGAGTTGAAGTAAAATTTCATTATAATTATGGTATATAAAAGTATACTGCAATCATTATTTAATTTTAAATATAAGTATATAATATAAGTCAAGACCATTTTAAGTAAATTTTTATTTTGTTTGAATAATATTGGAGTCGTATTATAGAGTGACGTACATTTCGCAATACGTGTTCGACATTTTCTAGAATTTTCTGGATCTTTCTGTTCTGCATTCTATTTCCTGTGCAAGTTCAGGACATGTGTTTCTCATCTTTTAATTTTTAACTAAATCGTTGCAAATATTTAGCTTACAGTATTATAAATTTTATTTCAAATGGCTAAATGGGGTGAAGGTGATCCACGGTGGATTGTGGAAGAGCGACCAGATGCAACTAATGTGAATAATTGGCATTGGTAAGTAAATTTATACTTGGTGGCTGGTTCATTCATTTTTCTATTGTAAAAACCAACTAACTATACACGTAATCTCATTTTTTTTTATCTGTATTCAACTTTAATACTATAGGACTGAAAAGAATGCTTCCCAGTGGTCAAAAGATAAAATCAAAGATTTATTTACAAATTTGGTTTTTGAAAATGATGTAGGTGAGCGCACTATGCCTTTGAAATTCAGTGGAATTATGTATGCTGCAAATAATTTACATATCATTTGTAAATATAGGCTCAGTTGGATATTATATTTTCTAAACTGTTTTACGTTATTTTTAGGCTCATGCCAAATTATAGATGTTTCGAAAATTGAGGGTGAAGCATCTGCTAACAACAGAAAAGCAAAACTCATATTTTTCTATGAATGGACAGTTAAAATGGAATGGAGAGGATCAGTGAAGGGTAGCACAGAAGAAATCAAAGGAAAAGTGGAAATCCCAAATTTAAGTGAAGAAAATGAACCAGACGATGTTGACGTGAGTGTCTGTTTAATTAAAAGTAACACTGATTGATTTTAAAGGCCATACATCCTAAACGCATAATTTTTTCTTTTTTTGCAGTTCAATGTAACATGTAAGGCTAATAATACTGATGGAGAGGCATTAAAAACGATCATTCGAACAATTGGCGTGATAAAAATGAGGGAATTAATTGCCCAATATATTAAAGAATTGAAAGAAGGTAATGACTTTTCAAGTTTCTAATTAGCTTTCCCTATGCAATGGTTATAATATATGTATATCATTTTTTTTATTTAGAGTATGCTGTGGGAATGATTTTACCAAAAAAAGGAGTCGACAATACAAGCCAGGTTGCTCCAAAGGCAACAGCAAATGCGGTTAAAAATCACTCCACCGGCCATGAACAGAGCAAATCAAATGAATCTCGGTTAAAGCAATTGGACATTGGAGGGGTGAAAATTGAAACTACAGAGTTAACATTAAAGCAGACTTTTAAATGCACTGCTGAAGAATTTTATAATGCATTGACTATTAAAGAGGTTCGTATTTATGGCAATGTTATGAGATTATAATTCTAGTAAATTTGTAAGTGAACCAAGACTAATCCATATTTCATTATTAGATGGTACAAGCTTTTACCCAAGGATCATGTTTACTGGAATCACAAAAAGGTGGCAGATTTGAATTATTTGGTGGCAACGTTTCTGGTGAATTTCTAAATTTGGTAAATAAATACTTTTAGACTGATACGTTAGTTGTAAAATGAACAAACTTAACTTATTCAATATTTTTGGATTTAAAACTTATATACATTTTTTGCCCATATTGTTGGACCAATTTTATTATGTCTTTTGTTTTGATTTTGCAGAATTTTTTTTTGAATTTGATGTAACATTAGTCTTTTGCATGCCTTTGATCTCAGACTGGTCATTTTGTAGTAATGCACAAGGTTAGGGGTAGGACAATTAGGGTCCTTTCGTGGATCTTTTAAATCCAAATCTTATTTGAATGAATTCAGGAATTTTATGTGAGTTTGACTGACTCGCATGGATCTTATTGAATTGTTAAGATTTTGCAAATTCCATAGCTGTATGGTAAATTTTCCTGCCCCTCAATCTTGTAATCTCAAATGAATCTTAGTGGGTTAACCTTGAGATCGTCCTACCCCGAGGTTGAACATCTCTTCAAAAAACAAAAATTTCAATTAAATTTAGCTTTTGTTGTGCTGCTATTATTGAATAGCTTAAGTTTGGTTTTTCTGTATAATAGTAATTTATTTATGGCATGAAATAACATGAAAGTGTATTTCCAGGTTCCACATAAAAAGTTGGAAATGAAGTGGAGGTTCTCTGGCTGGCCCAGTGGCCATTATTCGACGGTGAAATTGAGCATTGTCCAACATGAGGATAACACCGAAGTGAGTCTATCCCAAACTGGAATTCCAGTGAACGACCTAGAAAGGACGAAATCCGGATGGCATTATTATTATTGGGAAAGTATGAAAAAAACCTTTGGTTTTGGAGCTATGCTATTTTGACCGCAGACGTTGTCTTTTAAATTAAATGCATTGAACACTTATTAAATTTTCGAAGAATGTTTCATATACATTTCATTAAATTATGTCTTTTTTTGTCAATATACCTTGCTCTAATTAATTTTGTTAGCAGAATTACTTCAAGTAATAAGTTAATAACAGCAACTTCAGCAGGTCAAAAATATTGGGATCCGTGAATACCCTAAGTGCTGCTGAAACGTCATAATGCTTTAATAATGTTAAGTTTCGTTACACGTAACTTTTATGGTAAACCCGGCCCGGGAAATATTGAGCATGCAACTTATCGGACCGGCTTTTTGAAGGCCCCTCCTTCCCCCTTGAATTATTCTATTTACTCTGTAATCATAGCAGTTTAATTTATGGGTTTTGCTTTAATAATACAAATTGTAGTGAACGATACAATTATTTACAACAATAATAATGTTTTATTTTAACTGCTTCAACTGTTGGCGCAATCTTTCTTTTTCCTGCTGCAAAGCTTCGATCCGTTGTTCGTTGTTTCGAAGTCGATTTTCCAAAGTCTGAAGAAGTGGAACACTAGTCACTTCAGTAATATGACATAACGACTTGGTGTATACTGTCAATATTAAGAAATTTCAAATGATTACATTCACCTTCCAAAACAGGCATTTGCTTCGATTTAATGACGAGATGAAACTTTCGTTTATTTATGACCAAGTTATTGTATTTTCCAACCAGTTGTACCTGCACTATTATGGAGCCGTGTCAAAATATCCAGTTTGGAGGATTTTGTCGTGCTGCCGTAAGCTTCTTCCTCTTCTTGGCACAACACGGCAGGCAGTTCTGTCAAAGCTTCCAAACACGTAGGACTTATCTGTGAGGTTGGCACAACATGGACGGGAATTTCGAGGCTGACATACCTGGTAAGAATTCGCCCCAACACCTTGTGAAAATTATTGAAAAAGTTTCTTGCAAGAAATAATGCTTACTGTGGAGCTTCCCCTTCAGGACTTTGATCTATTGATTGAAAGCACGTAATTTGCACACGTCCTTGCTATTAACAAAAAATAACATTCAAAAAGGTTAGTTAAGCATACAAAATTTTAAACTCTTAAAATTTAAATACCTTTGTTGCCTTCTCTTCATTAAAAACAGAAAATATGAGACCAACAAAACAGTCATCCATGGTTTGATACAATGCCTGTGTTCGGACATCTGTTAAAGTCAATATATATTTATATATATATAAGAATTACATTTGAAAGAAAAGTTTGGGGTAATACTAAATATCAAGATACATCTTTTGACAAAATTGGGCAATTTTTCTTTCCTCACCAACGTGCGATGGCCAAACTGTTATGTGAGGATGAGAATGATACCAGCCTAAGACTCTCATCGGACGGCCTAGATCAGAGGCTAAGCGGTAACAGATTAAGTTAAGGGTATAACTGCATCTTTGATGCATCAATTCACTTGGAAAAACATCAATATTGTCTAAATCTTGGTGTATACCAGTGAATAATACTTAGCAGTCTCAAATATATTAAAAGGATATTTCAGCTCTTGTGGATGCATCTGACAGCTGCTCTGGTGAAATTTCCACACGATCTGGTCTTTTATCTGATCTCCTTAGCAGAATCACTGCTGATATTTCTAATATTCTTCTCTCATCTATCTAAAACGTTAACAAATGAAGCCATTCGTTTGTATTACGTTTACTCAATTTGCATTCAGTGCAATGGGCATGTTGATGCTGTCAAATTAAAGAATGTGCACATGCTGCGAAAGTATTAGCAATCAAAAGAAATAACCTAGGGAATATATGCTATAAACAAGCCAGGTACTGGAATATATTTTTAATATTCCAAGCAGCCTACCTCTCCAATTAATAAGCCCATAACTTCCTCTTTTTCAGTGGAGAAAGCGTGATTTAAACAAACCATAAATACATCACCAGATAAATAGACAGAATTGACAGCCATCTCAGGATACTCTGGGATGGTAGGAAAAACAAAATATTTTCAAATTTGATCTACAAAAATTTTAAATTAAGAAAATATGACAAGATGTATAAAGTTGCAGCTAGTTCATTGTAGATGGAACTACTATCTGTTGTTTAGAAACACGAAACGTTCACACGTCGTCTGATTTTGAGAGATGCATCCTTAATAATTTTTATTGGAACGGTAATAAATATATTTGAATGTATCATAATTATTAATGTGCTTATATTAGACTATTAACATTCAGGACGGTAGGTAAAATGTTTGTAGCCTATCCTTGAGTAGATTATTTATGAATTTTTAACACATCACAGTAATTATAATGAGCCAAATATGTGTGAGAACCACGGTGTAACTTACTGTATATATCATATTAGTCATGATTGTATGACGTTTAACAATTTATATGTATTTGTGTGGTTTGTTTAAGGTAAAACTAAAGCAAGTCTATAGATGTCGTGGCTTACTGATTTGGCTGGGAAAGCTGAACAGCTGCTAAATAAAGTGGACCAAACTGCTGCTGTGGCTCTCAAAAGCGATGATGCTAATCCTTCCGGAATTCCAAGTTCATTAAGAAGTGGTATTAATCCTCCTAGCAGTCAACATCCTCACATCTTACCGCAGCAGCAAACTGCCTATGCGCCGTTCAACGCAACATATTCTAGTCCACCGCCTGCAAACAGGGTAGCCGTCCCGGGTCTACAGGGATCTCTCTCTGGCTCAACAACAGCTCAGTTATCTCCTAAATCGGGAAATGTCGGCGACAAGAACAGTATGGCGAGATCGAGGACACGAATCGACGATGACAAACTATTTGAATTTCTGAACAGCGCAAATGATCAGAGCTCAGTACCGAGGCAAGCTGAGACAGCTAAAACTAAAATAGAGAATCCACCTCATGTATTGCAGAAGGAAACAAAGGGACCAATTAACAATGTGGCCACTGTTGAGTTTTCTGATGATAACCTGTCATCAATTTCAGGTAATTAACCTGCTGTATGATAAAATATGTCAACTTGGAAAACTAGCATAATTATTTTAAAAGGGACCAACCATATTTCTTAAAGGAATTTATAATTTCAGGAAATGATGTGGATAATGCAGAAAATAGTGATTTAAACAATGTTGGTTCGAACGAGGGTGATCTGAAAGTATCACAGAAAAATGTGGTGCAATCTGGTGGTAATGAAATCGACTTGCAGTTTTCACAAACCCCGCAAAAGAAGTCAAGAATGTCTTCGCTGGAATTTGAAAATGGAGTACTGAAAAATGAAATTGCTGCCATTAATCAAGAACTGGTCAAGGCAACACAGAGAATTAGAAACACGGAAAATGGTAATAATGAAATGTTTAATCTTATAATGTTTTAAGGCATTTAATTCCAAATTTTGAACTTTTTTTCACAGAACTACAACAAAGCAGGAGAAAACTTGAGCAGTATACTTCCCAACAAATTGAGGGTGATAAAGTGACACGTGGTATGCATGAACGTGAAAATGATTTGAAACAAGCACTGGAAGCCAAGGATTCACAATTGGCCGTGTTGCGAGTTCGACTCCAGGAAGCTGACCAAGAGTTAATAGCCAAGCGAGCGTTGGTTGACAGGTTACAATACGATAATCAGAGAATCATGGAAGATCATACAAGTTCGAGTGGGTTGCACAATCAGGCTATTATAACTGTCCAGGAGCGACTACAGCAGTCAGAAGAAGGCTTGGACAGAGAACGGCAAAGCTTCAGAAGTGCTCAAGTATGTAATATTATATTATATGTTAGTAGTACATACTTTTCTCCGCCTCTGCTGTAATAAATTTTTTTGGTCCGGATCCATTTTTTCCTGTTATATGGAATGACTTCTTTCTGCTAATTTTTAATTTTATATACCGTACTTATTTTTGACTGATAGGGATAGCATAACATGACTTTTTGCCATCCCAGATTTTGTGGTTTTCCACTGCCCCTCCAGACAAATGCCAGTCGTGCTAATAGTCACTCATTATTTTATCTTCACAAAAGACTTGCTTTCACTGCACTATATGTCGTTTGCAGTTTGGCATTCAAACTGAACCCAAATTAAGCTTATTTATTATTTTGGAGAAGAATGATGAATAAAATTATTTATTAAAAAGTATTTATTTTTTGTAATTTTTGTTAGAGTGAAAGTCTACAAAGAATAAGTCGGCTAGAAGAAGAGCTCAAAACTATGGCCACTAATTACAGTGCAGCACAGTCGAAACTTGCAGAGGAAAAATCCCGTAGTAACGAATTATTGAACCAATTGAAAACGGCCAAGCATAATGTGGAATCCACCCAACAGGAATTGGCTGATTATAAAGTGAAAGCTCAGCGAATATTGCAATCAAAAGAAAAATTGATCGCCACTTTAAAGGAGAGCAACACTGAGATGAATGGGGGTGGTGGTGAGACAGGAAATGCAGCTGCAAGTGCAGTAGAAATGGAGGAATTAAGGTGCAACATAGTATAAAAGTTGAAATAAAAAGAAAAAGTGAATGGACTTTCCGTTCTAAGTGTAGTGGTTTGTGTCTCCTAATGTCTGATTTCATTTATTTTTGAAGGCAGGAACGTGACATTGTGAAAGATGAATTGACCCAAGCAAACCAGCAAATCATGGGATTACGGCAAGAGTTGCAGGAATTGGAAAGCCAGCTGCAGGAAGAGATTGATACGGCACGGGACCAATACAGGGAGAAAGAGGAAAGTCTCCAAGAGGAACGAAGTCGTAAAAAGGACTTGGAACAAGAATTGAACCACTTGAAAGAGGAATCACGCTATTTGAAAGAGGACTATTTGAGGCAGAGAACGACCTTGCAATCACGGATTCAAGATCGCGATTTGGAAATTGAAAAATTAAGGAAGCAACTGGTATCCAAGCAAGTGAATACGACCAGCCAGTCGGAACTGGAATCAAGACTAAATGCCTTGACCGAAAGTCTGATACAAAAGCAAACCACTTTGGAAGTGCTAAGCACAGAAAAAAGTTCGCTTGTCTTTCAACTGGAACGATTGGAAAATCAGTTGAAAGAACAAACTGCATATGCTCGTCGGACAACTAGCATGGCTGTGAATGTAACAGACGATAACGATGGTGAGTGTTTGTATGAATAGTTTTGTTTTTAATGGAAGAAAGAGATTACAGAGATACAATTTCTTTTTAATTTTTAGTTAAGCCTCGTGTTCCTGGATTCATGGTCGAAACTCCATTCGATGGAGGCGTCACCCGAAAGGTTAAACGAGTGTACAATACAATCGATACTTTAAGTATTCGTCTCGGGGTTTTTCTGCGGCGGTATCCTGCAGCTCGTATTTTTGTGATAGCTTATATGGTACGAACTTTCATAACACTCATGTTGCATGAAGTAAATTTGATGATTTTTTTATGTAGTATTTCTATTCCAGTTTCTGAACATCTTGATTTAATATTTCAATTCCAGGTTTTACTGCATTTCTGGGTTATGGTTGTACTTCTAACCTACACACCTGAAACACACGATGAAAATCATCAAGCTGGATAGCGATAACGAGACATTTATTTTGGTCATAATTCATAAATATAGTATATATCCAGTAAATTTTCCTGATAATTTTTATTATATATATGTGTACAAACGAAATTGGAACAAAAATAATAAATTGCGGCAGGCAGGTAACTTTATTCATTTTATGTAATTGCTTAGTACACTTATCGAACTCAAAAAGTATTTTGACCTGGTAGGAAGAAGCACGGCTGTTAAAATTGAAGAAGGCGCCAATTTTTTGGTGACGTCACGGTAAGAATTTTCCGTTAGATGGCGACGTGTCGGTTGATAGTTGTTTGAACTTGGGAGTCGGAAGAAGATGCGTGCTTGAAATTGGTAAGCTTATTTTTTTTAGAATAAATGATTATTTTTCTGTTAAAAAGTGTGTCATAATGCATATAAACCAAGAGGGGTAATGTGTTGAAAAGTATTTTTGTTTAAACATACGAAGGAAGTAAAGCTAAAAGCATAGCAAGTAAAGATGTGGTCATCAGGCGGGGTGCCATTAATAATCATGGTCAAATGCGGAAATTGGGGAATCAAATGATCGATAGATACCGGTAAATAATTCTTATTTTGCTGGTATTGATATTTCCAATGGGGGGGGGGAGGGGAGGGGAGGGGAGGGGTCAAGCCTTGTACTTAAACCTGTACACTACATGTTTTGCTTAAGCTGCAAACTATAATCTATCCAAGAAGTGCTTAAAACTATAGGATTAAAATTGACCAATCAAGCAGATGAACCATATTTCGATTACCTGTAGTGCCTTTACATGTGTTAACCTTGGATTAACACGTAAAATAGATGTAAAGGTCAATGAATTCCAAAGCGAATGACCACACATGAGACTCCATGGGTGCTGACTTCATGTTCATCATGTAAGAATTTGCACTGGCGGATCTAGGTTTTTTGAACAAGGGGTACTGCAGGCCAGTGGGCGCCCAATGATCCCTGCCAGGGTCACCCGATTTCACGATTTGGCGCCCCCAAGTGATTGAACAGGGGGTACAGCTGTACCCCCACTGGAGCCGCCAGTGACTGAATTTGAATATAATTTTTATCTTGTATGATTGTAGGGTATATTCATGCATAGAGGCCTATGTGATATGTAAATACATTTGAACTATAATCTGTAGAATTTCTAAAGCTATTCTACTGCCCGTACAGTAGAGTATGCCATGCATGCTGCTATATTACTGTTGTCCTTTGCTATGACAACTTGGAGTTTTAGCATACCTTACATGGTTTTATGTGTGTATTTCTGCAGGCTGGAGACCTGTCTGTAAAGGAGAATAATTTCTTGATTGCCGGTTTTTTAAATTGTTGGTTTTTTAAAATTAGAACAGATGCTTATAGGAAAAACCAAGGTAAATTCAAAATTAAAAACTTAAATCATTTATTGAATTAGTGAAAGCCATAAATTAGTGAAACTTGGTTATTTCAAAGCTTAGAATAACGTGGCAGTTCATTAATCAAGCCATTATTGATTGCCCCTTCAGAGATTGGTACTATCCAACACAACATCCCCACGGAACTACGGTGGCATAGCGCTTCGAACCAACGATGTGTCTCTTTTCCCCCAAAACATGGGGGCCACCGTAATGTTGTAGTTAAACGTTCCGTGGGGGATGGAATGTTGGATAGCGCCCAGAGATTTGAGTTGAGTGCACTTCTTAGATAATTATAGCGTATGTGTGATCACCGTCTGCTTCTGGAAGAAGGAGCAGTATGGTATGATATGAAATATTATTCTAATTTCTTAACTTGTGGCCTGCTTTCCTGAGATTTTTCTATTGATACATCTGATTTAGTTGATATTTGCAATACCATGACAAAAAGGAGTTAACCAGGACAAGCAGGGACCAATAAAAGGTTGCCAAACTTGAACATGTATAATGGCAGGCATACTTGTTAGCCTTCGTGGTGATTTTATATTTCAATATTAGCTAATAAAAAATACGGTACCTGATATTTAAAGTAAAATTTTAAAGAAAGTTAAAAAAGAATAATGTCACAAAGTATAAGCGTATGGCTAAATTGACGAATGTTAAAGTGATCCATGCACACGCACAACCCAAAATCTTTTGGTTAGTAAATTTGCTAAAATATGGCATAATGACGTCAATATTAAACGTTGCCTAGCTGTCTTCCTCACGTGTTCTAATCCCAATTTGTATTTTTTTTTAGTTTTGGCCAGTCATTCTACATTGCAAAAATGACAGCCAGTGGTTTTGCCTGTTTTCGGCGACTTTCCTTGTCACTTTTCAACTTCCAAAAGTGTAAGTAAATTTGTTTACTTTAATGCAGTAAAGAATGACATTAATGGGTAAGTTCTCATTTTGCAATTCGTTTGCTTAGCTATGTACTGTGCATTTATCGTTCATTTACATTAAATGAAGTATAGACATATTTATGAGGACAATAATTATCAAAGTAACCCTGATGTAACTGGATTAAATCAATTCATTATTATAGCTATTAAGTGTTAGGCAGGATGGAATTACTTGTTTGCTGTGCACAGGAACAAAATACCCATCCATTTTTTTCTGCATATCCGCCATATACGCTTGTGATAGTTTTTGTGCTGCCGCCTTGTTTGCTTTTAGAAATGGTTATGGGCTAGTCAGGATCAGGTCAACGTATGTTGTGATATCATGAAATGTTTTCATCTGCTGACCAAATGGTTCTAAAATCATCGTCTAATGAGCAATGCTACACTAACAAAATCCTTCAAAGGAAGTCCAGAGACTATCAAGATGGGTCTAATCCCTTCCCTGTTGACTGTATGAAATTGAAATTGTTAGGAGAATCTTAACAGCATGTATGAATTACGCTAGTATTGTACTGGCAACTGCTTCAGGTACAGTAGCCTAACATTTGCCTAGAAAATTATTTTTAAAAAATGGGGAAGCTCATGGATAAACTAGACAAGCTGTGGGAATTGAATTCTGGTCCTCCAAATGGAGGTGTAGCTTGTTGCAATTGAGCTGATTGGATTCGGTGTAAATTGCAAGGTTTTCTTTTTTAAGAAATTAAACTAAACGTAGAAATGGTTTCTAAAGCAAAAGTAATATTAAAATCGTTTTGCTTGTTTACATTTTCTTATCCAAGAGCCTGTACATGTGTATCAACGTTGGCCGTTTGTTATTATTTTTAATTAAATATAAATCAGGTATCGATGAAAACGTCCTCATACGTGATTATTGGGCCTTCGTGTGAGCTATCACGCTATTCGTCCACCTTTTAAGTAAATGGGACGTATTGGAGTTGGCAGGTTATTTGTAACTGACCAGAAGTGCATAGCAACCATTGCTACTAAGTTCACATTATCAATTATGAGGTCAACCAGGTAAAAAGCTGCCAACTCTTACGGATTTATCTGACGGATGCTGTTTTCTACCCAATATTGATATCCGATCTTTCTTTTGTGAATTAGACAAGATAAAAACGATTTCTCTTAATGGGTGTCATTGCATTTGGCCACCTGGCTAGTGCCGCCTTTTCCTATTCATTTCCGTTCAATTTGTTTAATGTTGTGTAGCGCTTGACGTCGCCTAGAATGGTTTGTTTAACGTCTTATACATGCTCGTGAAATTTCTTATCAAACGACACTGTTGAGGTTATCAATAATGTACAAACACGTATATATTAAAAAAAATAACTGGGAGTTGTTTTATTTTTCCACATTATTAATCGTTTTTGACCAGCAGATTTGCATTGATCGCAGGCTGCTTACTTCATGCAGGGACAATGTTAGCATTATAGCGCAACTGTGTACTATATGCCACCTCATTTTTGATTTATTCTTTTATATAAAGCCATGATTCATATAGGCCTGTGGCCAGTATGTTGCCCTTCCATATATATCACACACGAATGGGAGAATTAAGAGGAGAGGTAGTCGAAAATCTCAAAATTGTTCTATGACATTATATGGGCGTCCCTTTTGCAACTGCCAATGTTGGGGGCCATCCTCTATTATTATGTAACACTAGTTGAAATTAACATACATTCCGTATGCATTGCTATGGGTAATAGAATATACTTTTCCACAGCTGTGAGACCTAATCTCAGAACTTCCTTCTTGTTTTCCCTGCACAGCACCTCTTCTGCTGGAAAGGGGCCGTCCAAAAATTACTTTTACAAAATTCCTGTTTTTGGGACCCACCGACCCCATTGTCAACTTTCATTAAATGTTTTGGAGAAAGGACCCACCCATCTCAATAGTTGATCAATGCCATTTTTTATTTTCTTTATTTTAATGATGAAATTATAAAATCTGGCCATATATATATTAATTTTTAGGCTATCAGCATTTAAAAGTGAACTTAAACACAATTATTATCCCATATCAAAATATAAGAGCAATATTTAATAAAATCTCAAATTTTTTAAACGTCAACTTAGTGATGAAGGATCCCCCACCTGACACCTTATTGGTCAACTTTTGGCAATCTGACCCACCCACCTAACTGCAAACATAATTTTTGAACGGCCCCAAAATCATAATCATTTTACTTTTCCTGCCTTTTTCCTTGTGCTGAAGCACCTTAGTGATACCACCCCTCACAGAGCTGCACCCCCAAACCTAGGTCACGAAGTCTGTCATTTATTTACAGACATTGGCTAAGAGCATTATCGTAGTTACATGAAAAATTAACCCATCTAGGTTCCAATCAAGACTTTTAACAAGTAACACGTTTTATCAATGACCCACCCACTAGTAATCTTGAGCATTTTTTATGCATGTACATAGTTTTAATATGGATGTTTTATATAATGTAATTTTAAAAACATTTTATTTTTTTTTTGGGGGGGGGGGGGTGAATTTTATTTGGATACCCCAAAATTGCTTATAAAAATGTCGTAAAACATGTTATTGAATTGAAATCTCCCTAGATATTTGGCTTATTTGTATGGTCAGCGACAACTGCTATCCATAGAGAAAGTGCTACTACAATATCAGCATTACACTGATATCAACGTGATATTTTGAATATACAGAGCATGCTGATATTAATACAAAATCAAACTGATACTACTACAAAATTATACTGATTTCAACTTGATATCAGAATGATTTTTTTATTGATATAGTGCAATGTACATTGCCAGAGAAATAATTTGTTTAGCGTTTACAAGATTAGTTCACGTTCACATAACCTGTTACCTGTACCAATACCCATTATCACTGCACTCGGCATCCTTTCGCAAGTCATCATATATGATTTCTTTTCCAAAAATAAAAATATTAAGTTTCATTGGTAAAATCATAGGCGTAACCAGGGAAATCTACCCCTTCTGGGGGGTGGGGTTGAGTTCCCCCCTCCCTTAGGTATGTCTGATCTTAGTTATGCCTATGGGTAAATATATAAAAAAGGATCTAAGATGTAATAATGAAGTATTTTATGTATAAGGTCATATTTGCATAGAAAATTTTCAACTTTAGTAGAATGAATCCTAAGTTATCCAAAATTAGTATGAACACCCGAATTAAACTTCAACTGAATTGATGATGTCAGCGGATGATGTAGTGGTTAAGGCGCAGGACTGGTAGTCTAGGATGCTGAGTTTTGTCCCAATATAGGAATCAGCTTTCCTTTTTCAATGTATATTCAGGTTTATTATTTAAGTTAAAAGTGTGGGGCTTAAATAATGGTTAGATTTATATTATCACTAACTTCCAGATAAGAGCATCTCTGACGGCCGAGTGCACCAACCTCTGTTAGGGTTTAACCAACAGTTAAAATACATTTTAACAAATAGTTAGAAAGTTTTTCTATGCACAAACAGTTATCCATAACAATTTGTTTGTTAACTGCAGATAAATCTTTGGTTGGTGCACTCGGCCGTGGGTGCGATAAAGCGACCAGTGGAGGTTATTATAACATAAAATCTGTCATTCTGCGAAACGTTTTTGCTTTTTTTATTTGTTCAATAACGGCATTAGTAAATTTTTCTTCCGGTTTTGAATTAAATATTGCAGAATATACCTGGGTATATGCAGAATATTGGTAACTTGTTGAAAATGCATTTGGTAGCAATAGTGTTACTGTAGGGGAAAGTTGTCCTATACACCAGTGTTATCTTTAGAATACAACTAGGCTTAAGTCGTTTTATTACTTTAATAGATCGTGTTAATTTGTTAAGAGATCAGCACTAAACACTTAAATAAGGTTTTAAAGTTAAATTATTATTAAAAAACAAAATGACTTCCTGGCTTTCCAGAAGGATAAAAATTCGCAGGTTTCCTATAATTCAAATAATTCCATCTTGTTATGGAAAAAAAATTGTTTTGCATATCAGTACATGGCATTGAGGAGAAATAATTTCTTTTTTTGTGAGTTTGGTGGGTGGTTTACCCCTATCCCCCTCTTTGCACCGGCCATTAACATTGGTTAAGAATAAAGTGAGCGCTTTTATTTTTCTTGTCACTAATTATGTGTTACATACATGGGTAAAACAAATCTAGTGTGCCCGTAGCTGTTTGTAAACAGGAAGCCATGGTCTGGCTTCTCCAATAGGTTACTTTTGTTTTTCCCTGAAGGCAATCTCATCTATTGTGCATTGTTGAAGAATTGAATAATTATATTAATTTTAAGTCTTTTGATTATTGTTGGGACTTTTTCTTTTTTTTGTATCCTAAGGCACGTGCCATGGTGCATTCAGACTAAACTTTTAAAACATTTCCAGCTTGTAACTTGGGCGTGATTATGTCCATTGTTTATTACTACTGTTATTATTATTATTATTATTATTATTATTATTATTATTATTATGGGCATTGAATTAATATTATCTGCGTATTATTAATAATAGAAAACAGTAACAATTTAGACTGCAAAAGAGCCTAAATGAACCCAGCTGCTTGGCTTTTGTCTAATGCCACATGGGCATTTTTCTTCCCATTTTCAATTTTCATATTTGCTCCCCTCTTACTCCTGAAGCAATTGTTTCTAAATAATTGCAGTTGTAGTAATCGGTGGTGGTCGCCGTGAAATGTATTAACCTTATGAAATAATTGCGAGTAATTGTTTGTCCCGCTCGTATAATTAATATTATATGCTTGGGTTGATTTTTGGTTGAATATGCCATTTCCGGAAAACAATATTTTCATCCATGCATGCAAAACTGCTTCGACTATTCTGACTATTCTACGTAAAGTACAATGGACAATGTATGGTTGTTATAACTCCGTTTGCTTTCTGCAAGATTGGCAGGTCCTTTAAGCATGTGCCATATTAGTGCTTCTGTTAAGCATTTAACATAGCATTTTGCCTTGAAAAGTCTTGGACAACAATTAAACCATTTTTATGATTGGATATAAATGTAACTGATGTTCGGTTTTTTTTCTGTGAATAGCGCTGTCAACATCCGCAAATTTGCCTAAACTGTGGTGGAACGTGCCTACCCGTTCAATTTTAAGTACCAATGTTACATTTTCACAAAATCCACAATTTCTAACCACATGCAACAACCGCTGCAGTAACGGTTTTGGTTTGTTCGGTACTGGACACTTAAACGGAAAAGTTTCTTGGGCGACTGCTGCAAAATCCTGTCCAATGTTGTCATTCAGTCCATTGATAAAACCCACTCGCACGATGGCCACCCTCGAACAGATGCACCGGACTGGACCTCACATCAAGAATAGAAGCAAACGACGACCGCTAGATGGAAATCCATTCGCCAAAGGCGTAGTTCTCAAGACCATAATCAAGAAACCGAAGAAACCGAATTCGGCCAACCGCAAATGCGTGTTGTTGCGACTGTCGAATGGCAAAGAGGCCGTGGCCCACGTTCCCGGCGAAGGACACAACTTGCAGGAACACAACATTGTTTTAGTCAGGTGTGGAAGATTACAGGATGTTCCTGGAGTTCATCTTAAAGTTGTACGAGGCAAATATGACTGTGCCCACGTCATTAAAAAGACGCAGATCAATTCCTAAAGATAGAAGGAAAGATTTAGGATTTTTCCTATAAATGAAGTACCTTAGTTAGGGCTGCTCCAAGCTATACCAGAAGTGTAACGTTGAACACTTATTTCTGCTTTGTTAATGCATCTTATCACAATGTTAATAAAACTGAGTGCTACTTACGAGTGTATATCTTTGTGTGTGATTATTATAAAATTAAGATGAATGAAAAAATTACTGTTATAAGGGACAGTATGCCAACAAAAATTTGGAGTTTTTACCTTCATTTTGATTTTATTTGTAGCTTGATTATAATTGTTGAGCTATTAGCAGCAGCAGTTTCAAAGGTTATAATGGCATTCATTGAAAATCTACAGGAGCAGTTTTTCACATTGCCCCATTTGACTTAACGGGAAAGTCTCACCTTGAGTCAATAGTTGAGAAAGATGGCTACTTTTAGTATGTAGGGCCGTACAATTTTCAGAAAAGTTTTGCTTTTCTGAAAAACAAACATTTTGACTTATGCTTGTCTCTCTTAAAGTATATTTTGTGAATATTATTATACACTAATTTTTAATGTTCGACAAGTACAAGTCTCTACTGACGTTGTTGTCTCCTGACAGTAGTATAACCCCTTACCAAATGACATCATATTATATGCTGATCATAGGATACTGAGTTGAATTGAATTCAACATTTTTCATGTGTACATTTGTGTTTGAAAGGGCTTTTGTCTGTTCTGACTCACTGACCAGAAATTGCAATTTCAAAGAGTTCGAAAAGTAAAAGCTGTTATTTTTCTCTCGGCAATTGTTGGTGCAGTTTTAATAAGTTATTTTTAAAGAAAAAAATTGGTATGAAAAAAAGTGGTAGGATTAAGAGTTTTTTCCATTTGCAAGGGCAGCAAGTAGTAATTAGGCCCATCGTAAATTTTCCCGAGTGACACAAGCACAAAAGGTTGTACATTATAAAAATGGGCAAATGGACCGCTGATGAGTTTTGTGCGGTCAGTGCATGAAGTTGCCCTAATATTACGATAGCCGTGAGCAGTCTGTTAGTGATTGTCCACTGAAAGAATCCTTTTCGTTTCGTATTTTATTGAAATGAGCCATCCTGGGGCCTCCTTGTATTGTATTATTATTGTTGTTGACACCCTCCCCCAAAACATGTTTGTAGCGTAAACACTTGTTGATGAAGTGACACCTATCTGGGACCCTTTCAAACGGTCACTTCATTGTGGCGAAAATGGCCGGTGTGGTTTCTAAAGTGTTTACCTTGACTCCCCTTTACACTTTGGGGTTGCCACACGATACTACCTGAAATCGCCGTACCTTATACCTGGCGCGTGGTCAGTGGTTGCTGACCAGAGTCAAAGATAGAAATCTACAGTGTGCACTTGGAATTCTATGAAAACGAACAGGGCTTAACTTAAGACCCTGACCCACATTTTAGTAGTTGCTTTTTCTGATACTAAAATGCAATATATCACTCAAAAGAGAATTTTGAAAGTCTTTAAAACGACCTGCACGGAACTGGTTTCTGTACTTACTGTATAAGGCCTAGTTACTGCACAATTTTAAGCTAGGATGTACTTTATTTGCCCTCCCTCCCCCCCCCCCCCTTTCCTCCTTGTTATACTCAGGGATCAGTGGGATCTGACCAAGGTCCAATAACATGTACAAAGGAGACAAACATAGATATCAGAATTACTGCAGTTTTTTCTTATGTAAAATTTCTGCAGTATAAAGCCTAGACCACAATTTTTCTGATGATAATGCGACGAATTTAGTAGCGGTAAGTTTTAACATCAGAAAAAAATGCAGAAATTGTTTAGTTTAATGTGAAACATTTATGATGCAATTCCACATTGCATGCATAAAAAAATTTTCAAATTATGTTCTGTGTTCTGATTGTTCTCATACTCTGAATTATAATTTTGTTGTACTTTTTTTGTACACTGATCGTCGTAAAGTACTGAGTTGAATTGATTTGGAAACTTCTCAATGCAGTGTCATGATTTCATAATCACTGTCAGTAGTCTTGTCAAATTATTCAGTGCATTTTTATCACGAATGACTTGCACTTATTGTACTTTTGAAAAAAATTCTTTAAGGCCTAGCCCTGATACACCATACACTTTTCTTGGCAACCACAACCACCACAGTTTGAGTAAGGGCACTTTTAGGCTATTTTTGCTGTGGTAACTCGGTTACCTTGGCAAACAGGGTGAACATGAAAGGGTTAAAATTGTACAATATTATTTGTATATATTTTTGCCTTGACACGTATTTGATCCCTTTTCCTATTTTAGCTGAAATCCTGAAAAGGGCCTTATTCATTGAGCCAAGGTTGGAGCGAAAAAATGTGAAAAAGGGAAAAGGTGCGCTCAGAAATGGTGTGGCCTAGAGTGGGTGGAGGGGGGGGGGTTAAAACCCATCTGTTCTACTCTTTTGGCACCCCTCCTATTCCCATCTCCACACCCTCCATTTGCATTTACCCCTTCTTTTTTGCCTTCGTCATTGGTAAATGTGGTGGGAATCACTTGTATTTCCCTCTCGTACTGGACACTGGTCAACCTCATGCAATGTCCTGTAAGCCCGGAGTCGCACGCGAATACTTGTCATCCTTGATTTTTGTATAAGCAGAGGGTTGAAGGGGGATTTAAAATCGGTTATTATTTACCCTTCGTTTTCAAAAGCAATTCTAAGAAATTGCTAAATTTAGATTCTTGGCACCAATGGTCAAGCTGCATACAATCATATTATATATGACCTCAATTTCGTATCCATTTGGACATTCTTCACTCACTGGTCACTTTTTCTTATTCTTTATTTCCACTTATATCACTATTGACACACTTTTCTGAGGAAGAGCTTTATATTTGTAACAATCAGTCATTAACATCTGAGGACAGGCCAAGGCTGGAAACGCAATTATGTGGATATGTTAAAATGCATAATTTAATTGATCACGATAGATTTCTGCAAACAAACACTGGCCAAAACTTATCTAATTATTAATTTTTTCCTAATAAAAAAATGTAAATATGGGACAATTCCTACTTTATGCTTTTGTCAGTTCACATTACAAATGTATTTCATACTTTCCTACTGGCCAATATTTTACGCATCTTAATCCAATAACTTCTAGAAGGCATCAATAGTGGGGTAATTAAACTTACAATATGGGGTTTTCGTTATCATGTTATCATTAAATATCTTTATTAAATCCGCCATCTTGTGATGTTTTGTACATTTACTCCTTTGACTCAGAATTTTGAAATTGGTTTCATCGAGTAATGAAAAAATTAATGCTGATTAGAAAGAAACTTCGGATAAATTTTGATTTTTTTTTTCTTAAAGTTTTGACAAAACATGTCAACATTCCAAATTCAAGATGGCTGCCCCGTGCAACAATAACAACAACAGAATTATAACATTGAATTCCATTAAGCACAAAGGCATAAATTTAAGTGTGTATAGGCCTATATATAGAAATCTTTGAAAAATACGTGTCATCATCTATAGTGCAGTCAGGTACTGGAATTAATTCAATTCAATTCAATTCAACTCAGTACCCTACAGGCAGCAAATGAATGCCATATGGTAGGGGGGTGATC
>JAQIXP010001111.1:0-20173 GCA_034700285.1 Proteroiulus fuscus | reverse complement strand
CCCTATAAAATGGCAATGTTACTAAGTCACATTGATGAAAATCCCTAAAAAATCCCTTTAAAATGGCCATGTTGTTAAGCTAAATTGATGAAAATCCCTAAAAATCCTTTTAAAATGGCAGTTTTACTAAGTTACATTGTTGAAAATCCCTAAAAATCTCTATAAAATGGCAGTGTCCCTAAGTTATATTGATTAAAAATCCATATAAAATGGCAGTGTTACAAAGTTACATTGATAAAAATCCCTAAAAATCTCTCTATAAAATGGCAGTGTTACTAAGTTACATTGTTAAAAATCCCTAGAAATACTTATAAAATGACCGTGTTACCAAGTTACATTGCTGAAAATCCCTAAAAATCCCTATAAAATGGGCACCATTTCGTGAAATTTATTTTTTAAAACAGCCCACAATGCAGGGCAATTTCCCACAATGCAATGCATGAATCGAGATTAGTGAATTGTCAGTGTGCAGCTGGAAATTATTTTTCCTTTCAAGAACAGGTACATGCAAGGGGCAGGCTATAATGGTGATGTAAAACAATTCAAACTTACTATATTGTTTTTTATGGTAATTGCTGGTATCTCTTTGACAAGTTCTGAAAATAACGTCATTTTCATTATTGTCCAAGCAAACCAGTCCAGCTTCGCAGTCCACGGTCCTTTCGCAAGGTTCCCCTTGTTTGGCACCATAAACGGGCAAACATAAGCCTACCACTGAAAATATCATGAAAAATGAATCAGTTTTTATTTGAAACGAACAAAAAGCAAACCAAGTTATAAAAACTTATTAAATATTAAAAGGGGAAAGACATTCTGACATAATAAAATACTCTTTGTTGAAAAATATAAAGCAAATGCCACACTCAAAGCTGACAAAACCTAATTTTAAACCTAAATTGGAAAAAGAAAATTGACAAAAGGCTGACCTATTTCAGAGTTATGATGAATTTCCCATGTGGGATTTCCTGACTTTCCATGACCAAAATATACATTTTCCCTGACTTTACATGACAAATAAAACGAGTTTTCATGACCTAAACATAAATTATACCTGAATTTCCATGACAAATTAACGAGTTTCTATGGCCAAAATATACATTTTCTCTGACTTTCCATGACAAATAAACGAGTTTCCATGACCAAAATATGAATTTTCCCTGACATTTTAACGTACTGACATTTACATTATTTTCTCATTCAACATTAGCACTTATAACCAGTGGAAATGTCCAGTCACAATCTTTCAAAATAAAATATAATATTTACAGAATACAAATTTAGGACAGAAATTTAGGAAATTGTATTTTACCGTATTTAATGTAAAATACAATTTCTCAAACTTTGTATAAAGTGCTTCTCAGCTTCTTCCATTACTAATAGATGGCGCTAAAACCTTATGAGATATTATACATCAGGTATTCTTAGGATTAGGCAATTAAGGCGCTGCTCTTGTTTTTACATAAAAATGGTGCTTTTTCAATAATGGTAAAGTAACACTTTGTGTAAAGTGCTAACAGATGGCGCTATAATTTCTGATATATTACGAGTCGTGTATTCCAGAGATCAGGCAATATGGCGCTGCCCATGTTTTTACACCATAAAACTGGTGATTCTTCATTAATGGTAAGTTTAATTCAAATATTAGTATTATATTTCTGCATTTTGATCTAATGCCCAACATTTAAAAACCATTTGTCACGAAGTGGGACTTTCCCCTTAACAAAAATTGATTAACTTTCCAAACTTTCCAAGAACAGAATAAACCCTGCATGTCTAGCAAATTTGCCTGAATATAGGACTAATTTTCGCAATAATTATCGACTTAATAATCAATAAATAAATTATCAAATTATTCTAACGTATTTACATTCCAGCTAATTTCATTTTAATATTGAAGGTTCATAATTTTTTTTTATCAATTTTTCACATATTTTCATCTGGGAAATTGCACGAGAGAAACGCTCATCACTCATATCAGAACATGAGGATTAAAACAGGCATTTAATCATGTTAAAGTATTTGTAAATACACGTCAAAAGACGTATTTGAAAATGCCAACAAAAGTTTGACATTAATCAAATAAATTATGCAGCGAAGTAACGAACCAAGACAACCCACACGTTTATAGAAAATACAGTATTTCCATCCTATAACAAATTGTCTTATTTTCCATAGTTTTCTAACAAAATTCAGCTATACCCACTTGTGCAGGGATAATTCCTGCTTGTAATATAATTTAATTGAATCCAACGAATTCAATGCCTTTTTTTGCAATTTCTTGAGAAATTTTATTCAGCGAAACTAAGGTTTCTGTGTAAAATGTAAATCTCTAGAAAATCAATATTTCAGTCTCAACTAAAGAGCGTTTTAAAGGATTACTCATGTATAAAAACCCACTAAACTATATTTGTAAACAGCTTAAATTCAATTTAAATGACTCTAAAATACTGTTTACTATGTGGAACCACTTGGATAACCACAGAAAAATCCTTCATGCAAGTTAAGCTGCACTAGAAATATATGGATTTTAATACAATAATTTGTTTTAAAGGAAAATTCCCTTTATGGAAAGTTATTTCTAAAAGTAAGAGAATATCGCTATATTAGTAGAAAAGCCATAGAATAATCCATCATCATGCAAGTTAAGATGCACTAGAAATATATGTTTTAATAAAATAACTTGTTTAAAAGGGAAATTCCCTTTAGGGAAAGTTATTTCTAAAAGTAAGGAAATATCGAAATAGTCGTAGCAAAGCAACACAAAAATCTATCATGCAAGTTGAGATGTACTAGAAATATATGCATTTTAATAAAAGAGTTTGTTTAAAAGGGAAATTCCCTTTAGGGAAAGTTATTTCTAAAAGTATAAGGGAATATAGATATATTAGTAGAAAAGCCACAGAAAAATCCATCATCATGCAAGTTAAGCTGCACTAGAAATATGTGTTTTAATAAAATAATTTATTTAAAAGGGAAATTCCCTTTAGGGAAAGTTATTTCTGAAAGTAAGGAAATATCGAGATAGTCGTAGCAAAGCCACAGAAAAATCCATCATGCAAGTTGAGCTTTACTAGAAATATATGAATTTTAATAAAATAATTTGTTTAAATGGGAAATTCCCTTTAGGATAAGTTATTTTTAAAAGTAAGGGAATATCGAAATATTCGTGGAAAAAGTAAAATATCACAATTTCACTTGCCATGAATGAGTCATCACTAATTTTACACATAACAAGAAGAGCGCCATAGTGGTGACTAGTGAGAAAAAGGTGAATTATTCACAATTGGCTGCTGCTAGCACCATCTAGTAATAGCCATGGGAACTTTCGTCCTCGTTTGGCTTCACGTTTTATCTATATGCAATCCACATGAAACAAATCTGTTCGATTCAGTACTATAGATTCCCAAGATGGCTGCCACAATCAGCCAATGCATACTAGTTATCGCTTTTCTTACCAGATGGCGTTTATTCACTAAAATGGATACTCCCAATCATTTAGCTGTATTATTAAAATAAAGATCTTGAACATTCTATTTCTCATTATTGGTAAGTCCTTTTGACTTTAGCTTTAACTTTTTCCCATCATCATTGATTTCCATGTCTTTTAAAAAATAACTTTTCCTAAATAAAGACTTCCCCTTTAACTTTTAGTAAACCTAGAACTAATGTACACTATGGACCTCATTGCTGTTTCATGAAGCTGTTTCTTTTGTTTTTTATAGCTCAATCCCTAATTACTGCCATGGAATTTATAATGAAAACTCAATTTACATCATAATGCTTAAGATCTTCAAGCAGCTTTAGTCAATTTGAGCAATTAAGGCCTACTTTATTTTTTACAACCAACAACGTGTTATTATACTATAAGTTTACGGATCAATAGGCAACTTCCTAAAAAACTATCATGACGCACACAAACTTAGCAAAAAAAATAATGTTCTAAGCATTTTAGGGCAGAGTGTAAGTCGTCAGCCATCAGCCGTGCTCTTTTGCACTTAATCTGTCCTTTCTGTAATGGAATCCAACTCAACTATTCCATAATTAGGCTTGTAATTATTTTAAATATGTTTTAATGATTAAAACTGAGAAATAGTACAAATGATAGGCATGCTCCAATGTCATCTAGTGAGAGAATTTGTAAACAAGCTAGAAGTTTAGTTCATCTTGTTACCAGAAGAGGGAGACAATTAACCCATTCATATTTGCATGGTATTTAATAGTGTTGCTATGGTTACAAGCCACATTTAAAATACATTAAGGGGGCTGTCCACACTTTTTAGAGCATGCATGCTCCTATGGGAATTTCCGTGTTAAATAAAAGTACAAATTTCTCAATAATGGCTAAACATAAATTGATGGGGTTTGATTCTTATGAAGGACAATTAAATTTACTAAAACGTGATGCATGATTTTTTTGTTTATCTGCCCTGTAAGCTGTACGATCGGGCAAAATGTGGCGAAAAACTTAACGGTAAATTTTGAAATTCGATAAATAAATATAGAATGCACGTAATAACAAAATCGAACTTATACATTTTGTAGTAAATTAAATAAGCTTTCCAAAAAATCAAACCCCATCGTTATCCTCTCAGCCAATATTGAGATACGCTCGATTTTGGGAAAACTTTCACGTCAATGGGAAGAAAAGCATGAGAAATAGCTACAGTCAATTTTGAAAATCAATAACTACATTCAGAATGCATGTGACGTCCTATCCATACAACAAGTTTTACTTAATTTAATAATCTTTAAAATATATCAAACCCGATTGTTCAACTTTTACCCGTTCTTGAGTTAGAACAGTTTGAAGAAAACGAATTTAGTATTGAAATCCCCATAGGCCCATGCTGTTACAAATGTGGACAGCCCCCTTAAGTAGATCAATAGTCCTATTTGTTGAGTCAACATGTTGAGGACAGTGTTGAATAAAGGAATGCTCTTAAAAAATATTCTCATTTAAATTTAAACCTAATGAGACTGATGGTGCTCCATCTACCAGTCGTGTGAAGTAATAATACTATATTTTCTATACTTGCTATATGGTTAAACCTATTTTTGTTATTGTGAATTTATATTATACCTTAAAAGATAAATAACTTTTCGTTTTCTCCTTATTTTGGAAGATCAATATCAATATGGCCCTTGAAGTTGACAGCCTTCACGTGCGAGGGAAAATTGGATGTAGGTCATTCAGTTTTTTCAAGTTTCATAAGAAAAACAAAAATGATGGATAACCAGTTGCATGAGAGGAGCTTTAATACATTCATCTTCAGTTTCTTGAATGATTTATGAGAGTTTACACTTTATACATCTAGATCCCATTAAAACTGTATAGGTCTATGGTACTAAAAAGACTATTGTAAACCAAATAGCATTTTATGTATAGTTTTGAGCAACAAGTGAATCACAGTTTTAATTGCCTCAACTAGTGAAAATCCCATTTCCTACGAAAAAGGGAATGATCCACTTGAACTTGCCAATTATTTAGCTGATGTATGCAAATTACTATAATGGTTCCTATTTTCATTTTCTATGAAACTTGAATAATCTTTCTAAAATAGTTCAAAATTGTTTAGAACTGAATTTAAAATGATGTTTAAATATCTAGTGACGTGGGAGTCTCCTCCTTATAATCCCCTACCAAATGACATCATGATATGCTTATCGTAGGGTAGGGAATTGAATTGAATTGAATAAAATTTTGTGATTTTGCTTAAATTTCTAGAGAAAAAAAAATAAAGATAATATTAACGTAAGGAAAGTTGAATAACGTTTTTGGATTGTTTTTAGATTAAGGGACAGTAAATAACGAGTGGTCAGCGATAACCTTTAACTCGTGGTGTGTCAACTACAAACGCATATGGCCAGATAAATTTCATTTTCAATCTCCAAGTATCATTAATTTTGTTGGTTATGTAACTGTGTGTCATGGATAATGCAGATCAAGCATTATTTTTTTACGGTTTTTACTGTATTTATAAAATTCAGATCAGCTTTTTAAAAACAAAAATATTGATTTAAAACTTTTAAATCGACTGATAACATCAATTCATTGTTGCACAAATATGTCGCCAAAAATGATTAAAAGTATTGAAGATTTAAATAAAAATCCATTTAATATTAGTTAAAAAGAACATTTAGGTGATTACTTTAAACTATCAAAGGTATACAGAATGAATTTTTTATTTTTATTTATAAAATTTAATATAAGAACATAAGCTAGAAGGCAGCCACGCACAGCACCGAAGTACGCAGTGATTGCTCCACTTCAAGGGGCAGTTTTTTTCTTAAAAGATTTTTTTTTTCAATAACTGATCACTATTTTTTAATTTAACTTATAAAATAGACTGCTTTAAATTAACAAAAGTATACGGATTGAATTTTGTATTTTTATTTATAAATATAAGAGTAAGAGTCAGAAGACAACCACACACAACACCGAAGTATGCAGTGATTGCTCCACTTCAAGGGGAAGTTTTATTTTCAAGCTTCTTTTTATCAATAACTAATAATCATTATTTTCATTTATAAAATAATAAATTATTATGTTTAATAGTACACATTTATGGAAGCATTCAATTTACGGCCAAAAAATAAATTTTAAACTGCACTTTAGCATGCATTTTTATAGATTTTGATTTTTTATTTAGTGATTTTATGTATTTTTATAGATGGTATTCATACAATGGCAGGCGCCATTTTGTTTTTTTTATTTAGTGATTTTCCCAGCTGTTAATTTTGTATAGTAATCTTGGTTGTACTATAAGACCCTTGTGTAATATTGGGGAAAATATATATGCAACCGTTTAAATATAGTAAAATAAGGAAATTTGAGAAAAATGCTTTTAAATTTGAAAAAGCTAATATTATCAAATGCATTTTTCTCACATTTCCTTATTTTACTACACGCAAACGGTTTTACATACAGTTCCCCAACTTACATACAAATCTTATAGTGCATCTAGGAATACCATAAAAATTAACAGCAGTGAAAATCATTAAATTAAAAACAAAAAAGCGTCAGCCATTGGCTCAATTTACAAGCATTATTTTTAATGGGAGTTTAGCCTTTAGTAGTGCTTTAGCTTCTAAGCCTTAACAAATTAAATTAATGTGCAAGGCTTTTAATCAAAATCTAAATTCAACAGCATTCACCTGGTTCTTATTGATTCAAAGGGAATGTTTAATGAGCTGTATTGCAGATGCTTTCATCTTGAAAAATCAAAAACTACTGGCATTAGGCCTACTGCTATGTATTTGTAATGCATTGAAAGCTAAGGATTTATACGATGGAATATAAAAACTAATGAAAAAGATATATAGAGAAAAGCTTTTTGCCCTTCACTATAGTGCAAGATGACCCAGTAAAAGTAAAAAAGATTGGGAAATTAAGATGGATAAATGTGATTCAGTGGGTTTGTACCTGTACAGTGAGGTCCGTTTATCACTGAACATAGCTACAGAGCAACCAGAACGCACGAAGAACAGCCAGGAGATCACATTTCACACACACATTGTAACTCACACTTCACATATCATGATTCACACTTCTCATATCATGCATCACATTTCACATATCATGCTTCACACTTCACATATCATGCTTCACACTTCACATATCATGCTTCACACTTCACATATCATGCTTTACACTTCTCATATCATAATTCACACTTCTCATATCATGCTTCACACTTTCCATATCATGATTCACACTTCTCATATCATGCTGTACACCTCACATATCATGCTTCACACTTCACATATCATGCCTCTCTCTTCACATATCATGCATCACACTTCACATATCATGCTTCACATTCACATATTATGCTTTACACTTCACATATCATGCTTTACACTTCACATATCATGCTTCACACTTCACATATCATGCCACACACTTCACATATCACGCCTCACATTTCACACTTTGCATGGCAGTTCACATCTGCATTCCTCATAGTTCACAATTCAAACTTCATAGTATGCATCTCATAGTTCACACTTCATAGTACTCGTTTCACTCGTCATATATCATGCTTCACCCTTCACACATCGTCGTCCACGCCTTCACACTTCACAGTTCACAATTCAAACGTCACAGTAAATGATCATAGTTCACACTTCATAGTTGACATTTCACAATTAACATACCACCCTTCACACTACACACTTTACCCATTGTAGTTCACACCTTCACACTACACAATTAAAACTTCACACTTTACTCATCATAGTTTACAATTCACAATTCGAACTTCATAGTTCCACATCGCAGTTTACATTTCAAGCTTAACAGAAGTGTGAACAGAGAACGACGAAATGTGAAGCGTCAATTCGAAGTGTGAACTGCAAACTACGCTCGAACAAATTGTGAAATATCAATTACGAAGTGAGAACTACGAAGTCTTAAGTGAAAAGCGTGGAGTAAGAATTATTGTCAAGCCTGAATGATATAATACAAATACAATACAAATCTCAATAATTTTTATTTAAAACAAATGCTATTATATTCTGTGTTCGATGACTTACGGACCTCACTACATAACATTGCAATACTGTACGTGTAACACCACATGTGGGCTGAATCTTATCAGGGAATATTTTATTGCCTTTTGTATCGCATTATTGATCAAAAGACAGCAGCAAAACACCTTTGGGGAATCTCACAAAAAAACCAAATAAATTGGTGTTAGTCTTAAGGCACAATAATACCTGGAAAAAGAGGTTCTTGCTATTCAAAATTCAAAGCAGAAACTCTCTCTTTCTCTCTCACATAAGATAAGAGACCAATTTTATGAACTTTCTTCAAATATCAAAACGTGACCTTAAGCCGATAATCTTGACCGTAATACAATATCCCATAAAACACCTGCAGTTTTTCAATATTAATTATATTTTTACTACCTTAATTATATTTTTACTACCTAAGAAAACAGCACTGGGACATGATCATTGAAACTGGATAGAAACTCGAAAAAATAATTTTGCTAAAGATTTAGGGATTATCCTTAAATCACGTGAACTTGTTTCAAAAACTGTAATTGTCATAAATTTATTTTGCAAATGAAATTTCAAGATAATTAATCTAGAATCTTATTTTAACGTAAAAGACAAGCAGCGCCATATTGTCCACTAGTGGAGAATAGTGAATTTACAATTGGCTGCCACTAGCACCATCTAGTAGCAGCTATGACAACTTCCGCCATAGAAGGAGTCCTTGTTTGACTTCACAATGTCACTGTATCAACATATTTGTCAATGACTTACAAAGCAAATCCATTCCTTAAGTCAACCAAGGTAAACGAGCTAGCTGTTAGCTTCCATAGACTCCCAAGATGGCTGACACAATCAGTCAATGCATAATAGTTCTCGTTATTCTCACCAGTTGGCAATTTGGCAATTTCTTTACTAAAATGGTTAATCTCAATTTTTTAACAGTGTTACTGATAATGATGATCTTGAACATAAGTCTATTATAAATGCATTAGTAATTCATTCTTGGTATTCATGTTTATTTCTCTTTCTTTTCAAAATTACTTTCCCTAAAGTGAGAATTTCCCTTTAAGGGAGCTGTCCACAATTTTAACAGCGTGGGCCTATGGGGATTTCAAGGTTAAATTCGTTTTCTTCAAACTGTTCTAATTCAAGAACGGGTAAAAGTTCAATGATGGGGTTTGATTTTATTCAAAGATTATAAAATTTACTAAAAACTGATGCATGATTATGACGTCACATGCATTTTGAATGTAGTTATCTATTTTCAAAGTTGACTGTTCCGTTTTCCCATGCTATTTTACATTGACGTGAAATTTTTCCCAAAATTTAACGGATCTCAATATTGGCCGAGCGGATAACGATGGGGTTTAATTTTTTGGAAAGCTTATTTAATTTACTACAAAATGTATAAGTTCGATTTTGTTATTACGTGAATTTTATATTTATTTATCGAATTTTAAAGTTTATTGTTGAGTTTTTTGCCACATTTTGACCGATTGTACAGCTCACAGGGCAGATATAAAAAAACCGTACTTCACGTTTTTAGTAAATTTGATTGTCCTTCATAAAAATCAAACCCCATCGATTTATGTTTAGCCATTAATGAGAAATTTTAATTTTAATTTAACATGGAAATTCCCATAGGCGCATGCAAGCTCTAAAAAGTGTGGACAGCCCCCTTAATTAGGTTTTATGGTGAAGTTACTTCGTGTAAAAATGAAATACACATCAGGAAAATTCTCGCATTAAAAAAACTGTCAGTTTCCATTAAAAACACCCTTTTGAAACTGCTCAAAGTCACCCTCAGATAGGCTGATTTGTTTTGCTTTGTTCACAGATGGCGCTTTGTGGCCTATATGAGGGTGTCTTTTAGTATAACTACATGGTTTCAGTTTCGCTATCTTTCCTAATCTGGAAAACCACTTGAGGTAAGGTCTACATTATTTATTAGTTTTGTTATGTCTTTCCCGATTTAAAATTGAAATGTTGGTTTAGTTTGAAAGGAAAGGATTAGATTCAATGCAATAAATGAAGAAAAAAAATATTTTTCTACTTACATCCTTCAGTATCTACACATACAGCTCCTGGGCAACAGTGTTCGTTAGCGGTACACTTTTTCCCTGAACAGATCATTTCTGATGAGTCCTCAGCTTCTGGGAATAGGGAATTCAAATCAATCTCTTGTTTTGGTTCTTCTTTCTAAAAATAAAGTAAACGAAAAAAATCTGTAAAAAACAATTTGCTAATAGCATATTTTTTTAAAGCAAATAATCCGTGCTATTACGAAGAAGTAAACAATTTAAAACTAATCAGGGTTGCAAGACATCATTACTTTTATACGAAAATACCAGTTTGAGATATTTATGACAAAGACATACATTGCTTATATATCAGATTTATGTCCATTGTTATTTCCAAGAAATCCGATTTACTCCTACTTATGTTTAAATTCTTGAGCAATTGGGGAGACTATAAGAAACATTCGTTACACATGAGCATGCCCAGAACAACAGCACCACCTGTTGCATTTTTAGTGCCAACTTTTAATAGTTTCTCAAGAGAGTTTCCTCATCATTAAAATTTTACTACTACAAATATTGTTGAATAAAAAGCTCAAACTAAGAACAGATGCATATTTTGGATTAGAACTAAATCAAATATTATTTACTGTCACAAAATCCAATTTCGGATAAGTTTGCACAGATGCAGCAAAATTATGCACTTTAATATCACCTTGCCAAAATTTGTCTAATTAAAATGAAATTATTTCCCATGGCATATTCATTTCACGATTGAAATTAATACATGCACAGATAAGCTCATTAATTTGTGCAAATTAGAAATAAATACCTCTGGAATTAAATAACATCAACATTACAACAAAAGAAATGATTTAATTAATAATTATTTCTTATGCTTGTTTCAGCATCTAATTATTATTGTCTAGTACAACTTTCTGTGAAAAGAAGCGCATCAATACAGTTTCCATGACATCTTACTAAACTATAAGTAAAAAAGGAATTAATTCAAAGGAAAATTTAATTAAATGTTGCATTTAAAGAATTAAGTGTAGGAATGAATTTAATGACCAAAAAATATATAGTTTCTCAATCTAAAGTCTTTTTTACATTAGCATTTCGTTTTTCAAATCCACTTTAATTTAAAGGGATAGTACCACCTTACCTCAAGCATTTTTTGCAAGAAAAGAGGGAAAACAACAAGAAGAGCACAGAAATTGAAATTTAATTTATAATGAATATTCCATAGTTAATAATTTTGAAACATGCCAATGAGGACCAAAATCTCGATGGCTGATAGTAGCCATGTTGGGAGTCATTTTGTCAATCCTTCTAGTAATAAACTAGATGGTGTACAAGTTTTTGCCTATAACTATTCTATTGCGATAAAGTGAAGCCAACTTGAACCCTCCTTTGCACGCAGCGCCATTTTGCCTGAGTGGAGGATTATTATAAAAATGGCGCCTATCATTTTTTTTTAGAAACATCGTGATTTCTGAATTACGGTAGATGAACTTCAATTATTAATAAGACTTTCCTTCTTTATTATTAATAATAATCTTACTTTTAAGATTTCTTTCTCACAACGTGGGACTGTCCCTTTAATCTTAATGCACATACAGTAATAACTTTATTTTCCTTTATTTAAAGAAAATACCTTGCAATAATGTGAGACTTTCCCTTTAAGAATGTTTCAATTTAATAAAGAAAATGCTATTTAGCCAATATGTTTATCTAGAAGCGTCTCGAAAACTATCTTAAATGTTTTAAAATGAGATTATTAGCAGAACATTTACCCACAAGGGAAATTACCTTAACAAAAGAATAGCTGCTTATAAAATGAAATAAAAAGACTTTAATATTGCATGCATGAAATCATAAATTCACACAGATATATTCAAAACAGACCAAATCTGTGAGATGCGTGTAAACTATAGTCTACTGCCCACTATAGTATGCTTTACCCATGAGAACGTGAAAGGGTAAAGTTCAAAAAGTATATATATTATGCAAACGCAATTCGAGCTTTCACAAAGATGGTGATCTAGTTTTAAAAGTAAATAAACTATGCTGTATAAGCAAGCAGATAAGGAAGATTCCTTCAGTTAATGCACTGGAAAACCAAATGTAATAAAATCTGTTTTCCCAAAAGGAAGCACTACAGTCCGAAAGAAAGTCCTGCGGCTAAACAGATCAAAAATCAGGTAAATTGTAAGTAATACTGTACTGCATGTATTGCAATGCGCCCACGTCGAAATATAATGCATTATAAATACATTTTGAAATGCATAAGTAATTCCAGGATACATTTGGCAATTTCAATGTACTTTCTAATGTCATTTTCCACTTGCATTTTCAAGAGTAACATGCATAAAAATTAATTAAATACACTGAATTTGAATAATATTACATTTGAAAACTGATTTTTCTATGTATTTTTAAATGATTCAATGGTCAATTAACTCGTATATGCATGAAAGTCTTACCTTCAAAACGTGTTTAAATGCTAGGCATTAGAGCAAAACTTTAAAATAAAATAATAATATTGGAATTAAACTTTTCATTGATGAGAAATCAATGAATTTTGATGTTAAACTTGGGTAACGCCATATTGCCTGAACTCTGGAATACATGAATATCTTAAAATCTCAGAAAGTTTTATCGCCATCTGTTAGTAATGTAAGAAAGGATTTCTATTGGAATCATTCAATTTTGGATTTGAAAATAAAGTCCATTTTTTCAAGGTTAATTTCAATTGTAATATGGCGTAAATCTTCTGAGATATTTTCTGCTAAATGTATGCTGACTTAAAATTTCCTTTAACTTTCTATCCCTTACAATATCCTTTAACTATCTATCCTTTCTAAATATCCTTTAAAATATCCTTTGCTTTATCCTTCTAAATATTCTTTAACTTTCTATATCCTTTCTAAATATCCTTTTAAATATCCATCAACTATATATTTTTTCTAAATATCCTTTTAAATATCCTTCAACTATATATTTTTTTCTAAATATCCTTTGCTTTATCCTTCTAAATATCTTTTAGCTTTCTATCCGTTCTAAATATCCTTCTAAATATTCTTTAGCTTTCTATCCTTTCTAAATATATCCTTTAAAATGCCCTTAGTAAATCTATACAATCAAATAAATTTAAACTGGTTTAAATTTCAAGCTAACTTTTCAAAATCATTTCAAAAATTAAATTACTAAAGCCAGACTAACCTTAACTTATAGCTATAGCTTTACACCGCCTAGCGATCACGAATGAAACCATGTAGGCTTGCTCAACATGTGCACACTTGAAATGCTTGCATAAATAGAATATGCACAAAGAAACTTAGTTTCATTTCAGATAGCTAGGTGGTGTAAAATGAACTAAGTTAACTATACGTCTGACTGTAGAGCTTATAAATGAATATAATCTTCTCTGGTAACAGTCTATTTCCTTAGAGTCTGTTACAACAAGAGGCAAATCCAAGTGCAGATGTTTCCTTATACTTAATTAATGTTAGCTTTGCCATCTGCCACCATGGATTACCACTACTTCTAGAAAGGCTTATGCTATTGTTTCAACTCAATTCTGCAACAATCTCAGCATAATGTGGAATTGCACCAAAGTTCACATTGTGGAAAGTGTAATGTGCCCAGGAGAATTTATTTGTCATGCCAACAAATTTGGCAACACTTTTAAAATAGACTCTGAGGTCCCATTACTGAGGTCTATTTTGACAAGCAAATCTTTGAAAAAGGTAACAAAATGGATAAAATTTGACATAAATGTGCAATTGGCACAAAAATTATCGCGTATATTCTCAAGAAATGCCTTCCAAAATAGAGTGCAAAAGTATTATATAATTCAATTTAAGACGTAAATATTTCAGCCTGCAATCTCCCATTTAAAAATGAAATTTAGAAAATGAATATAAAGAATCAGCAGCAACTGAATCATTTAAAAATGCATGCAAAAATGTATTTTTCAATTTAAATTCCAAATGCTTATTTAAAAATATGAGCATAGTATACACTATAATATAAGCAAATTTATCATTGCATTTCTGATAGCTTTACAAGATGCATTTTGAAGGTATTACTAAATGTATTATAAAATACATTTGCAGAATTACCCCCCCCCCAATTCCCTAAAACATTGTTCTCGCAAATCTCAGCTAGCAACTGTATTACGAAATTTCATAACCTATCCTACAAGAATATTTGCATATATATGAAAAGTTTGTGTTGTCATAGATACCAACTCAACTGTTTTTCTCTGTATTTAATTTGTGCATAGACACATAAAATCTGCAGGATTCAATTTGTGTATTATGTTATTCATTACGAAATAAAATAAATGTCACTGCATTATTCACGAAAACAAAAATAATAAGTGATGACGTAAGCACATGCACATGTTAAAAAAAACTTTTACAAAAGTAAATATATAAAAGTAAGATTATTTTTTTGAGATTCTTTATGTTTTCTATATTCAGTATTTTTGTTATTTACATAAAAACTTGTACAGCATCAAGTTTATGACTAGAGGGATTGACAAAATGACTTCCAACATGGCTACTATCAACCATAAATATTTTTGTCCATATTAGCATGTTTCAAAATTAATAACTATTGAATGCTAATTATAACTTAAATTTCAATTTCTAAGTTCTTCTTGTTCTGTCCTCCTCCCCTTTATCCTTGCAAAAAATGCTTGATGTAAGGTGGGACTGTCCCTTTAAATGAAATGGACAGATAAGTAATGTTAGATAGGCAAGTGACAGTGGCGCCCTCGTGCTGAATACGACGGAACAATACATCATTAAGGTTGCCAAACAAAACATGCACCAAAGGAATTTAACTTTCTCATTAAAACTAAAGTGCACACCAGTTAAAATAATTCACAAAGGACCTATACTAAATAACAACGAGAAAATAAATTATGCAACTGGGAAATAAGACTATATATGGATATGAATCAACTGTGTACACATTATATAGGTTGCCATTCCAAGAAATCTGAAGCTGAGTCAATAATTTTTTTTGCCAAATCGCTAAATAATTTTCTGGTAAACGACAATTCTGGGTAACTCTTCTTGGTAATGCCAATTTTTTTTCAATCAGTAAGCTTTCAAATTGATATTTCTGAAAATCGTCAAAGAATTTTCTGAACAAGCCGTCAGCAAACATCAGCTTCATTTCTCAACATCTGATCAAGCTCAACTCAATTAAGCATGTTCTCAACGAAATAATTAGCGAGCAATTTTGTAAAAGTATTAAACAATTAACTTCCAGGAAAAATTGTAATGCGATTTCACGGTTAAATTTTCGCGATTATTGTTAAAATAACAACAACAACATGAGCGTCAATTGAGTGATTAATTAAATTCATTAGGCCGTAAAGCCTTCTAAATTAGCACTTCTAACAAAGTGTGTTTAATTGCTCGCAGTAAATTAGTCTCGATGATTTTCGTTTTATGCAGATCCTAAACTGAAAGTATAAACAAGTTTTTCAAAACTCGCGAGTGATCTGTGTGTTCTCTAATTCAATTAGGGCTAATGAACAAAATAATCATTATTGTCTTATCGTGTGCCGCATGCAATCAATTCAACTTTTTCCAATAAGAAATTATATGGAAGGTCAATCATATCATATGGGATTAATTATGATGGTTTTTGGTGCTCAGATTTAAAACCTTCCATGCAATTTCTATAGGCCTATCTCTGTAAATGCGATACTGGGTAATTGCTTCCGACTAATAAAGTATATGGTAGCATCCCATAGGATCCCCTATCGTGAATAGCATATACATGTATATATATAGACCTTAAGCAATTAATTTTGTTGGCCAGATAAAACTTCTTATACTTCATTTGTTAATGATTTATACTGTGAAGCCAGTATTCCTTCCTGTCATTTCCTGTATTGGTAATACAAGGAGATATATACTGCGAGGTCCATAAGTCACCGCACACAGTTAGTTCAGAGTGACCATTACTAGCTTAATGGAATAATTTACGCTTCACACTTCACTCATAATTTACATTTAACATTTCGTAGTTCATACTTTACATTTCACACTTCACTTGACAGTGTTGACACTTCATAATTAAAACTTATTATTCACTCAGATCACTCTTCACACATCGCACAGTCAGTGTGAACTGCAAAGTGTGAAGTGTTAAAGGTGAAAATGTTGGATACGCATGGAAATGTAAAGTGTGAATTGTAGACTATATCATGATTACTCAAAGCGTGAGCTATGAAAGTTAAAATGTGAAGTGTTTAGGGTGAATGTGAAATGTGAACTGGAACTATCAAGTGTGAAATGCGAAGTACTTCACATTTATTGTATATGAACTGTGGACCAATTAAGAAGTATGAATATTGAAGCGTTAACTGTGAAACAAGAAGTGTGATTCCTGAATTGTCATGCGTGAATTAAGTGTGATGCATGAATTTTGAATCGTGAACACAAGAAGTGTGAACTGTGATCGTGAACAAGAGTTGCAAAACCTGTGATCTTTGAAGAGTGGAAGTGAATCGTGGTGTGAATTGTGAACTATCAAGCTTACTCAAAACGTGAGCTTTGAAGGTTAAAATGTGAAGTGCTTAGGGTGAATTGTGAAATGTGAACTGGTACTATCAAGTGTGAAGCGTAACCATCAAGTGTGTATCACAAGTCCCACTAAGTGTGAACTGTGAAGCAATTAAGAAGTATGAATAATGAAGCGTTAACTGTGAAACAAGAAGTGTGATTCCTGAATTGTCATGCATGAATTAAGTGTGATGCGTGAATTTTGAATTGTGAACAGTGACACAAGAAGTGTGAACTGTGATCGTGAACAAGAGTTGCAAAAACTGTGATCTTTGAAGAGTGGGTGTGAATTGTGAACTATCAAGTTTGAAATGTGATGTGATTCTTGTGAACGGTCAACGTAAAGTGTTAAGCGTAAAAAGTAAACTCATGTGAGAAATGTGAAGTATGAAACGTGAACTGTGACCTACGAAGAGTGAACGCTTTTTTTAATTCCATTAGGCACTCAATGGTCGTTCTATAGCAATGTTTTGCGACTTACGGACCTCACTATATTTACAACTGGTTACAAAGCCAAAGACAAAGCCATAGGCCTAATTAAATAAAAGGGACTTGAAGGTAAAGGTCCCATTAATGAACTAGTTAATTAATTTGTTTGTCCATTATGTGACTTTGCTAGCTTTTTTCCCAACAAACATGCGTTAGAAACTGTCTGGTGACGTCATACCTATGTTATTTTTGGGTGGAGAATTAAATTAAGGTTAAATATTAATAATTAATGAAAACAATTGGATCGGTATTATACACGAGTGGGTGTCAAGACAGAACGTCACAGGTCAAGGGCCATAAAGTTAATGAGAAAAGCATACATTAGGCGCGCGTTCAAATATTACTTAATGATTTTGTGACGTCACTTGAAACTGGTCTATTGTCATTCACGGGTTGGCATGCTACTGCCACCTAGTATCAAACAGTGGTATCAAAAATAGTATCAAAAAGCCAGGAGGATACATTTGAGGATACATAAGTATCCTCAAAAAGGAGCCATCTTTTGCTTGTGTGACTGCAGCGCCACCACCACCTTGGTGGTGCCCGTGAATGACAATTCCCTATCCAGAATTTTCCACATTTTATTTGCCCATTTTTATTACTTGGTGAGCTACATTCACAGGACATCTGCATTTTTTTGAAATTTGCATATCATTAACAAAAATATTGCCATCATTTTGAAATGTCAAAGTTTATTGTTTTATATGAAACCGTTCCACCTTCCAGCATAAAAGACACAAATGTTGCATTAACGTGTAATGGTGCCACCCCTGTTACAGAAAATGAGAAAATGACAATAAATTTACGCATGCATGTTGCTAAAATTGTAATATTCATATCAATTGTTATAATATACGTGCAAAATCTTTGTCCAGTTAGTGAAATTTGATACCTAGGCTATTATTAAAACTGCACACGCGACATTTTATCAAGAATATGCAATAATCAATTATTCTGCTTAGTAGCAGAATCTGTTACTTTCCCCTAATCTATAGATTCCATTTTTGACTTCACTTTATTCATAGGCGCATTTAGGGGGGGGTGGGCCCTGGGGGCCTAGGCCCCCCCCCCCTTGAGATCTGAAATACATTGTAAAATTCCACCGCGCTTATGACTTTATTTCATTAATGAATTTACACGCTCATAGATTTGTGCTCGTAGAAAGTGTTCCAGTAATTTTTTTGCCTTGGGCCCAAGCCATCTAGTGTCAGTTTTATTTTTATCGATTGCAGCTGCCTTCCAAAGGGGGCTTCCATTGGCTCTCAAGAGCATAAGACAAACTGTAGGTTAGGATTTGCTGACTTATAAAATAAATTAGGACCTTAGCAGCAGGCGAATCCAAACCTACAGTTTGATATTTGCCTCAAAGAGCCAATGGAAGCTCCGTGTCTGGCAACTGTAATTGATGAAAATAAAACTGACGCTAGGAGTCAGTTGACATTAAAAAACACCAGAATGATTATCATCAAACTAACATTTTTGAGGACCATCAAAATGATAATAACATTTTTTGTAGAAATAACAAGGTGCTAAAATTAATAGGTATTGGATTCCCAAGATGGCGGACATACTACTATTGGGAATAAATACCATAATTGTCATAAGATGTTTTGCAAATAATTCAGTCTCTTTCACCAGGCATATTGCATGTCGTTATGGTAAATCTGATTAAAATTTGACTTTATAGGGAAAGTCCCCCTTTGATAGAAGGTGGTTGTAGGAACAAGAGAATAAAAAATTAGGAAAGGCATTGAAATTGCAATTTGATTTGAGCCAAAAATCAATCAATAAAATTTCCTGAATACGTGGATTTGGTTGAAAATGCAAAGCCCAATTAGTAAGCACCATTTTACTGACAATATGTAGCGCCCTCTACTAAATAAAAGGAATCAGTTATCATGAAACACGTATGTCATAGAGGGCACACCTACATGAGTTGAGACTTTACCCTTTAACAAGATAATGTATAATACATTGCATAGAAGGAATAAGCATAAAATCATTATAAATTAATTTGTTTTAATCCAGCTTCGGAACGAAAATACACATAAATGTAATTCATTTTATGTATGCTTAATTAATTTTTCGCCAACGAGCGAAGCGTTTTTCCTCTTAAGTACTGATCATTGGTTTTTGCATTTATAATTAGGCCTACTGTAAATTTAATTATATATCGCATAACAAGCACGAACCTGTACTTTTATGGATTATTATTTTAAGCCACTCGAATGTTATTTTGGTTTTGTTCAATGTATGAATATTGTAGATAATCAATAAATAACTCAATTGTTTCAATCAAATATCTATATCATATAGGAAAATAGTTGTATTGAAATGTTTCATGGTTTACATATAGATGGCTTAATTCGGAAGTAGCGAATAAGCCAAAAGTTGCTCTTGAGATAATAGCATTTTTATGGGTAAATGGTATAACTTGTAAATAAACAATGTTAAAAGGCTGAAATTTGGTGAACAAATGAAACAATATGTATATTTCAGTGGCGGATCCAGGAATTTGTTTTGGGGGGGGGGCCATTTTATTAAGGGTGGGCGCCAATCCCTAAAACGAAT
>JAQIXP010001110.1:0-20176 GCA_034700285.1 Proteroiulus fuscus | reverse complement strand
ACACTCATAGCAGTTTCAACACCACACATCCACGTACATTTGCTCAGTTTCACCACCAGAGAGTGCATAAGTCTACTACGCAACAGGCGGATAGTCGATTCCAACTATAGTTTAAGGCCTCAGTGGGCCACCTAGTGGCAGTTTCTTATGATCGCTTGCAGTTGCTCTTCATGTAAAGTTGCAGAGCGCTATACCCTGTTCAAACAATTTGTGAACTAGTTAACATGGGATTATCCACAAGAAAAAACCGATGGAACAGAGTAACCTATGGAAGGCAACTGCACGCAATCATAAAATAACTACCGCCAGGTGGCTCCAACAAGGTTCTATGCATTTCTGACTATATAACAGTAAATACACTAGTTCAATTACAACTGTGGCATTTGCAAAATTTGCAAAAAAAAGCCCGGAAGTGAACTTTGCAGCTGGAATATGCATAGGCCTAAGCGGAAATAAATTTCCATTGTATGTTATTCTAATTGCGCAACAGATTGTGTGCGTTCGAACACATTCCCAAGGTACAAAGTGTTTGTAGGCCTAACAGTAAGAAAAGTATCCAATTGTTTTAACATTAGGCCTAATTCGCATAAAAATACATAACAGTAGTGCTACGGGAATACCGAATACATTTCAATTCTGATAACAACAATAAATATAATCTATAAGTACACACTTTATATTCTGAACAGAACTTTCACTTTCAAGGAAGGACAAGGCTGAAGCCTTGATTTTTCAGTTATGGCCATGACCCCAACCAAGATCAAATAAATTACCAATTACCATGGGGAACGTGTTCAAGTTTGTAACATTATAAAAAATTACGGGAACTCTGCCAAAAATACGCACAACAATATATAAGCACCATTATTTTAGATTAAGAAGTGCAAACGTGGGTGCTGCTCCCCCCTTTTGGTATCCCCTCATCGCTTAATCTTCCTAAAAAACACGGGATCCCTATCAAGGTCCCCAATTGGGTTTTCCGTTAGTTTAGCCTTCAACTCAAAAGTGCGCCAAAACTGACCTGATGAGCAGTTATACAGTGCCATCTAGGACTAACATGCGGATTCAACACAAGACCTTGACTCACGCTAACTTTTAGCAATTATTTATTGCGACATCATTTCTTTGGGGGGATGAGGGGGGGGGGGGAAGGAGAAAAGTTAAAGTGAAATAAAAAAAAAATAGTTTTTATTATTTAGAATTTTCCATGTTGCATTGCACAAATACATATTTTAATCATTATGAAATGTTAAAAGTATATTTCGAAGACTTATTTCAGAAGTAGCGAATAAGCCAATTTGCCAAAAATGAGATAATTGTACCATTGTGATCCTGGAAGTGTCCCTAATGAACCTAGAGTTACAGAAATTAATTTAACCAATAATTGTTAAAGTTACAGAAGTGAACAGTAGCGAATATCCAACAAGGTATCATTCCTAAAGGTTAGAATAGTGAATGGTACCATTCGTTAGTTTAACTTTTAAAAATTTCTTGTGACATAGATTTTTATTAAAATACAAGTAGCGAACCGACAATTTTATCTTATTTTTTTTCATTCTTTTTATTCAATAAGAAAACTAATGGATGTGCACATGCGCTACTTCACACTTAATTTATTTTGATTTCCTGCAAAATTAAATCAAAATCAAACTAGCGAATTTGCATTTGTAAGCATTTCTCAAATTACTTAGTTTACTAATTAACACATTCCCTATAAATATATACATATTGTTTCATTTGGTCAGCCTTTTAACATTGTTTATTTCCAAGTTATTCCGTTTTTCTATAACTATTATCTCAAAAGCAAATTTTGGCTTATTCGTTAATTCTAAATTAAGCCATCGAGTTGAGTATATTCGCTACTCTTTACTTCTGTAACTTTAACAATTATTGGTTAAATTACTTTCCGTAACTTTAGGTTAATTAGAGACACTTCCAGGATCACAATGGTTCACTTATCTCATATTTGACAAATTGGCTCATTCGCTACTTCCGAATCAAGCCATCGAACTCTTCCCCCACTAAAACGTCAACCATTAACAACTGAAGTTCATTGATTACTTCGATGATACAACTCTGTTGTTATTATTGTTAGGGTTGGTTGGTTATTTTTATTCTATTTTGAAGGGGGTTTGGTGGGGGGGGGGGGTTCACCCTGGTTACCCAGCGCCCCCTTGCACAACGTTCATTTAAATGTCGTTGCCATCTTGTTTTGCTCTACTGCATTACAGGTTGTTGTAACTGCAAAATACCGCTGGGAGGTAATTTCAGGTGAAAGGTTTTTTCTCTCCATTTTTTTTTTTATTCTCGTATCTCTATTCCTAACCTGCAAACCCGGAGGTTGAGAACGAGTAAAATGTGGATTGCCGAAAAAAAAAAAGGAAAGGGGGTTGGTCCCCCCCATTGAGGGGGCCACTAGGGAAAAGCGAAGTTGGATGAGTGAGTTCAAATGCGGTCGCTCCTCGCTAGCACATTGACCCCATTTTCTGACACTCCCAATTGCAAAATGCAACAACTTTCACTGAAACACAAACCAAACAAACCAGAATTAAACACAAAAACTTCTAGGTTAAGGACAAAACCTTCATTTTTTATTTGAAAAATGAGGATATTTTTTTCCCAAAATATTTCAGGTCTAGAAATATTATTGGAATTTTCGCCGTATTATTGGCATTGCATGGTAGTTGTCTTCCTGGCCGCTAGGTGTGTATTATTGTATTTGTTAAAGTTGGCTTGACCATAGGTTCTATAGCCTTCTAGATTATACATGGCCCAACCTTATGAGCAATGTCTATGGACGGGCATGAGGCCATCGTCCCAAATAAAGCGCCATCTATACGATACGATAGCTAACTCCTTTCTAATGGAGGACTCAAAAATGATTCAATGAAGAATAAATCTATAGGCCAAAGCTTTTAAGATGGCCGAAAGGTGGCGCTTGTATAATCTACGAGGTTTTATTTTTTGAATAGTAGAAAATGAGGTCCTTGAAATGGCGCCATTTTTGCTCAGATAGTACAGCGCTTTCTAGCGTTTACTTCGAAAAATGTTGGTGGCCATCTTAGGAGTCACATTATCCAAATCATGTATTGTGGCTACCCTTGTACAAGTACGGTTCAACACACGTAACTATTTTAATAGCGAAAATGTGAAGCCAAATTGAAAATATCCACATATGGAAAAAATGGCGCCTACCCATGTCTTTTGGAAATGTTCTGATTTATGATTTATGGTAAGACGGTTGGAAATATTAATGTCAATGCTTTTCTCAACTATTATTTGCCATTAATTTAAAAATCACATGTTTCAAGGTGAGACTGCCTCTTTAATTTTAAACGCATTGAAACTGAGTATGAAACCTTATGAAATTCATAGAAATAAAGCATTTCGATGGTTTAATTCACAAGTAGCGAATGAGCCATAAGTTGCTTTTGAGATAAGAGTTTTAAGGAAAAAATGTATAGTAATTTAGAAATAAACTATGTTGAAAGGGTTAAATTTGGTGAACAGATGAAACAAAATATATTTTATAGGAAATGTGCTAATGTTTGTTAAATAATTAAATTAGTTAAGTAATTTGAGAAATAAAAGGCTTATAAATGCACATTGGCTAGTTTGACTTTGATTAAGTTTGTAGGAAAGCGACATAAAGGGTAAAGTAGCGAATATGCACATCCATTAGTTTGCCTTTTGAATGAAAAAAACCTGCGGTTTTTTCGAAAAAACTTCAGTCTTAAACTGCAGAAAAACTGTAGTTTTTCTGGAAGTTTATGAAACAAAAACCTACATAATTTTTGCAGTTTTTCTGTAAAAAACGTGCAAGTTTTTTTTCTGCAGTTTTTTGCAGTTTTTCTGCAGTTTTCCACATTCTAGTGATAAGAAAAACTGCAAAAAGAATGCAGAAAAACTGCAAAACGTATGTAGGTTTTTGTTTCATAAACTTCCAGAAAAAACTAGTTTTTTCTGAAGTTTAACACTGCAGTTTTTCCGAAAAAAACTGCAGTATTTTTTTCATTGGGTATTGCTATAAAAATCCATGTCACGAGTAATTTTTAAAAGGTAAACTAACGAATGGTACCAATCACTACTTGTAACTTTTAGGGATGATACCTTGTTGGATATTCGCTACTCTTCACTTCTGCAACTTTAACAATTATTGGTTAAAGTAATTTCTGTAACTTTAGGTTAATTAGGGACACTTCCAAGATCACAATGGTTCACTTATCTCATTTTCGACAAATCGATTATTCCATCGATTTATGAAAATTTACCAAAATTTGGGAATGTGACTCCAAAATTTTTGAGGTCATTCCTAGTTTCCCGAATCTGACTCACTAGTGAGTAATCAAAGTGTCATTGGACCCTTTTTCCCCACTTCCAAAATCCACCTGAGTTAATGCTTTGGGTACAGTTATTACCTACGGAGCCTTTTGCCCAATATAACTACTAACGTTAACCAGTTTTTCTAGTTCCTCATTATTTTCACTATTTTTTTTTTTAGGCCTACGATTTTTTCTCTCCTCACCGCTTTAATCTTTTTACCAAATACCACATATATTACGTGACCGTGGAGTTTAACGACTTCACTTTTGCCTTTTTTGTCTACATTGTACTCGTTTTATTTTAGTGTACTTTTTTTGCCCAGAGAGCCCCTGCCTATTGGTAAGCCAAATCCCCCCTTTTTTTTAAAAAAACCCTTTCCTTTAACCCTAAACATAACTCACAATGTTAAGGTCATTGATCTGACAGACAAATCGCTTTCAGTTTTGCTCAGGTGAGGAGGAGGATGAGGATGAGGGAGTCCTTAAGGATGAGAGGGAGGGAAGGGACCCATTTTCAACTATTTAAAATTTAAGGAAATTACAGTTATTATTACACATCCTAAAAATAGCTTGTAATGAGGAGGTCTTGTTAACTGACTTTAATTTTAACAGGAAAGTGGTTAATTCCAATGCATGAATATAGGCCTACTGTTCAAAGTAAGGATGAACTACAGTTCCCCCCAAAATACAGTAAAAATGTATATTTTTTTTAATATATAAGATTATTCTAGGAATTATTTTCAAAGGAATAAGACTATTATAAAAAATTTTGACATAAAGATATTTTTTATTTAAATTATATGATTTTGAGATGATTTTGAGAGTATGATTTTATAATATTTTTTTGTGAAATTGTATGTCTTACTGATTTTTAATGATAATAAGTTCAAATTATAGGAAAAGTATCAAATTACAGTGCAGACTAAAATGCAAATTAAATTTTTTTCCTGAATTTTCACAGAAATTCAGGAATAGTATTTTTATTCATATTTTGGTATAGCTATGAAAAATACACAAATTGATGTTTCTAATGAATTGTTTTAGAAAATGTTGGTAATTTTCTGTAAAAGGTAATGATAATTCCATACAATTATTTTAAAGTAAAATTTCCAATGCACTAATACCTTGTTGAACATAAAGAGTGAACTGCATGCATATTGGACAGTTACCCCCCAAAATACATTAAAATTGTACATTTTTTTAATATTTAAGGATTATTCTAGGAATTATTTTCAAAGGAATAAGACTATTATAGTCTTCTTCCTTCCAGTGCCTGCTATTTTTATACCACAAATAGAAATATTGAACAAATTATTCAATTATAAATTCATTTTCTGAATTCAGTTTTGCAAAATGTAAACTAAAACAAATGTTTGCAGTATTATTAATTAACTGCATGAAACCAAATTTTTCTTACCAAAATTTCATAAAACCAATATTTTTATAAATTTACAAATTTCTGCCAATATGCCTATTAGTAACATTAAAAATTTAAACATATCAAAAATTCCAATTTTTTATATTTTTAATTAAAGAAATTTGCCAGATTCCTGCTAAAATTTTCTGTGGTAACTTTCCAACTTCCCAATCATCTTTACTTTTATGCTTTCTACTCATCTAACGGATTTTAAGCAAAAATCAAATTTTACTAACATTTGCTTCCAAACTTTCATTTTCTTTTTCAAATAACTATTTTCCTGAGATTTATATAAAAATCATAAGCTCTGTTGCATGATACCTATAGCATGCTGGGTAAATGTTAATAAACTCTAACCTGTTGCCCCCTTCTTTTTCCTGAAGTTCATTCCTAGTTCAACCTGTTGAAGGATTTTTTTTTAGTATTATTCTTTCCCCACCTTTTTTTTTTCTTTACTTTCTACTTATATTCTTAGGTAGAACCTAAAAACGTTTATCATCCCCCTTGTGCCAATGCCCTGAATTAATAGTATAGTTGGCCATTACCACTTGGTATAACCAACCAATTTCAATGATTTTCTGCTTCTAAATGGATCACCAGCTAATACATTTTGTCAAATATTTCTCTGCAAAAAAGATTGATAAGAGGGCTGCTTAAATTTACCAATTTATCATAATTAATCCAGCTGTAATAGTGCATAAATGCATTCATAAGTATTCAGATATACAGACATAACAAAAACACAGATTTTATAATAGAAGGCCTACCGAGTTCACTGGCACTATACTGTACACATGACAATGTCACACAATATCAGTGTTTACGTGCACCAGGATCACAAAAACAAATTTGTTTTTTTATTTGGATGATAAATAAGGGCATACCCTTGAAAAATTCAGGAAATGCAAATACATGTGAGAGGGGCCTTCCAACAAATTGGATAATATTTGTAAATTGTGAAGCAGAACATATTTGCGGTAAACAAGTATTTGAAGGGATACCATATTGATGGCTTAATACAGAAGTAGCGAATAAGCCCAAAGTTGCTTTTGAGATAATAGCGTTTTTATGGAAAAAATGGTATAAGTTGGAAGTAAACAAATGTTAAAATGCTGAAATTTGGTGAACAGATGAAACAATATATATTTTATAGGAACTGTGCTAATTTTTGTTAAATAAATAATTAAATTAGTAAATTAATCGTTTGAGAAATAAAAGGCATAAAAATGCACATTCGCTAGTTTGACTTTGATTAATTTTGCAGGTGAGCGAAGTAAATTAAGTGTGAAGTAGCGAATGTGCACCTCCATTAATTTGCATATTAAACAAAAAGAATGCAAAAAAAAATAGAGAAAATTGTCAGTTCGCTACTTTATTTCAATAAAAATACAGGTCTCGAGAATATTTTAGAAGATAAACTAACGAATGGTACCATTCACTACTTCTAACTTTTATTATTAATGATATTGTTGGATATTCGCTACTCTTCACTTCTGTAACTTTAACAATCATTGGTTAAATTAATTTCTGTAACTAGGTTCATTAGGGACACTTCCAGGATCACAATATGTTCAATTATCTCATTTTTGACAATTTGGCTTATTCGTTACTTCTGAATTAAGCTATCGATCGATATTATAAAGAAGGTGGTTGCAGGTAGAAGAACATGACTTAGGAAAGGCATGGAAATTAATTTGATTTGAGTCTACCAATAAATACAATGTCCTAATACATGGATTTAGTTGAAAAGGCGCCATTATCTGAAAGTAGGTAGCACCCTCTACTGGATAAAAGGCATCAACTCTCAGGAAACACGTAGACAGGCACGTCCTAGAGGGCGCCACCAACTTTCAGTATCCACTAAAATCTATGAAAAAATGGCGCCTAGCATATATTTTGCAAACGTCGTGATTTCATGGAAACTACTGTACTTTTCCATGAATTTTTAAATATATAAATTTATTTCATAAATTGATAGAAAAATTAAACTTTGTTAAAATTAAAAATCCCTCAATCCGATTTTTTTATAATTTAGGCAAGTTTTTACTAACTTATAGAAAAACAAATGGAAACGTGCCACGCGATTTGCCCAGATCATTGAGTATATTTAAAAAAAACCACCAGGACAATGATCTAGAAAGTTTAAGGACCATAGGCCCAAACCATTTCATTATTATACAGTTTTTTGTGTAAAAAAAGCGAAAAAATAAGGGAGAGTGAAAAACTTTCCATTTATATGAGTGACAATAAAGTACAGCCAGTGCCCTACTTAGGAAATAATGGCTAAGGACATAATAAAATTGAAGTGCTTATACATTACAGGTCGTTGGGCTCGAATTTTCAATAAATAAAAAATCCCCACTATTTAGGTGTATTTTTTATTACTTTTTTTCAAAATTTGGAAAATATAAGGGCACTTAGTATAGAGGGCCAATTAAAAAAATTATCATAATTTTGCAAAATGTTGGTGGTACGGTAATGCAGAAGCGCACTTGCAAGCAGCTAGAATTTCTGCAAAACATAAATTTGACATTTTTTTTTACAGAATTGCAGCTATTCACGAAAAGGTAGATTGTATTTATCGAAATTATTAATTTGTTTTTGTATTTCTAAATGAGACTTGAATTAAAAGGAAATCCCAATGCTGCCAGATATAAGGAGTTACCAGCAAGAAAGCCATTGAAGGTAGGGACAAATATGCAGTATGTCTGGTTACACTGCTCTCTATTGCCATTGCACAGGGTTTCTGCAAAATTAATTAACATTTTTTTCTACAGAATTGCAGCTATTCACGAAAAGGTAGATTGTATTTATCGAAATTATTAATTTGTTTTTTTTTTCTAAATGAGACTTGAAATAAAAGGAAATCCCAATGCTGCCAGATATAAGGAGTTACCAACAAGAAAGCCTTTGAAGGTAGGGACAAATATGCAGTATGTCTGGTCACACTGCTCTCTATTGTCATTGCACAGGGTTCAAATAAAATTTAACGAAATTTTCGATTTTCGGAACCTCAACACGAAATATAAACACGACTGACGAAATTTTCCAAAATTTCAATTGCGTTTTACAAAATTTCGTAAATAACTTCACGAAATTTTGCAACCAGTCTATTAGCGAGTTCTAGCAAAATCTACAGAAATTTATTTTTTTGTTTCAAGGGAAATATAATGAAAGTGGGCGAAATTTTCGACATGTGGATTACTGGTATATTTCGTCCCGAAAACTTCATTTTCGCAAATTGCCAAAATTCAACATTTTCCCAAAACAAAAAATTTCTATATGCAACTCATGCATGGGCATTGACCCATTGACCAAATACAACGAATAAGTACATTTCTAACAATTCCTTTAAAAACAATTCCACTTTATTTTGTTTTGAAATCTCATTTGTATGTAGAAAATATCAACGGGTTTCACATGCGTAAATACAGTTTCTTGACCCTGTCCATGAGCATTCCCCACTCTATAAAAAAAAAAAAACAGGAAAAAAGCTCTTTTTCCAAAATCACCCCTTAAACCCTTGCTCATTATTTCAGTAAGCTAATTTGTGCACTGCTTAATGGCATTTTAAAAGTGTATACCTTATTTTATCAAAACTTTTTGCTAATTTTTTTCTGGAAAAAGAAAATGCTCATCCTGAACATACCCCCATTAGCTCATTTTCAAACCTCACGAACTCCATTAAGGTAACTAAAAAAATGAGATAATGGTAAAACTCTGCCAGCAGTGCAAATGCAGCAGACATTCGGTTACAAATGCATGAAGAAAGTGAAAAGTTTGATAATATGATAATGTGAATGCACTATACATAGAGATGTAGTTCAATGGCGAGACCTGTTTCACATTCACATTCCGTTCCCCAGCCTTATAATTTGTGTATTTATGTCAGCACACATAAAAAACTCGGTTATCGTCATGAGACGGGGATTACCATTATAAAATGAATTCAAGTGCCAAAAATAATGGAGTATTTGCTAATTATTTGATAGGCCACTTCATGAATATGCAATTGGGCTGCTCCAGCTTCAATGCATCTTGCGAAACTTGTTTTATAATATTATATTAAAAAAATAAAAATTTCCTGACTTTCCAGGTTTACCCAGTGATGCACGAACCAGATCCACAGTCAAATCCATCTAAAAATTTAATTTTAAAGCTAGTTATCAAGGATGATTACTTTAAAAGTAGCCCAGTCCAGTTTTCTTCTAGTTATAAATACATTCAGCTGTATTATAACTGGGGCTACTTTTATAATAATCGCAATGGCATATAAAACAAATCCCTGCCTTTTCAGGTTTTCTCTGTCAAATACTAGCCAGATCAAGTCAGAAGAAAATTCCCTGACTTTCCAGGTTTTCCCCTGTGATGCGCAAGCCAGACCCACAGTCAAATTTAGCACACCAGAGGCTCAGATGCATTTAAAAATCTTAATTTTGAAGCTTGTAAACAAGGATGATTACTTTAAAAGTAGCCCCGTCAAGTTTTCTTCTATTGGTAAATGCATTCAGCTGTATTATAAACGGGGCTACTTTTATAATAATCGCAATGGTATATAAAAAATCCCTGTCTTTTCAGGTTTTCCCTGTCAAATACTAGCCAGATAAAATAGAACGAAAATTCCCTGGCTTTCCAAATTTTCCCTGTGATGCACAAGTCAGACCCACAATCAAATTTAGTACATCAGAGGCTCAGATCCATTTAAAAATCTTAATTTTGAAGCTTGTGATCAAGGATGATTACTTCAAAAGTAGCCCAGTCAAGTTTTCTTCTAGTGGTAAATGCATTCAGCTGTATTATAACTGGGGCTACTTTTATAACAATCGCAATGGCATATAAAAAATCCCTGTCTTTTCAGGTTTTCTATGCCAAATATTAACCAGATAAAATAAAACGAAAATTCCCTGACTTTCCAAATTTTCCCTGTGATGCACGAACTTGATCCACAGTCAAATCTAGCACATCAGATCCATCTCAAAATCTAATTTTAGAGGTCAAAGCACCTCAGACCCAGCTGAATAAGGTACCATACAGCATAGGCCTACTGGATGTCAGCGTGATTATTTTAAAAGTAGCCTACCCGTATTTTTCTATCGTAGTAATTACACTGCGCTGAATAATTAACGGGGCTACTTTTTAAACAGATCACCTTTTAAACTACCTTTCTAAACCTTATTTTGTCAGTCATCTTTGACTTACAAACTGAATGTCAGATCTAGAACTCAATCAAGTCAGATCAACAACATCAGATCAGCCGAGCAATATGGCTTCCTAATGACACGAGAATGAGCCACCAGAGGGCTAAAAAGAAGAGTTTTCAAATGAAAACTTTTTTTATAGAAAAATGAATGTGACCTAAACATTGAGGTCAAGTTTAACTAACAAAAACTATTCCAAGTATTTTGGTCTTAAAAGTTTTAAGATGTATGAATTAAGTGACTGTTTCCAGACAGAACTATTTCAGCAATTAAATAAGCTCTGGAATGGGATTCTTTGGAATATAAAAACCACTTTTATGAAACATGAAGATCTATATGTCAAGAGCAAACTGCCACGGCGCTTGTGGCAAAGACTACAAAACGGCACGAGATGCAGCCATTAAAGTTAAAAGTTCTGTGTAACAATCCCAAACGAATCTTTGTAGAAGATTTGAGTGAATTATTTGCTCTTAGAATCCATAAAGCGAGCATTAACACTACACGTATAGTTCCATCCATTTTGTCTAATTTTCCAAGCTTTTCCTGAATCCACAGGATACAAAAAAAACTGCACATGACGAGGAAGTTCCATGCGTAAAAAATGCACTTGTAAGCTAAAGGGACAGTCCCACTTTGTGACAAATGAATTTTAAAATTAAGATTATTAATAATAAAAAAGGGCAGTTCACCTACCGTAATTCAGAAATCACGATTTTTCCAAACGGGATGATATAGGCACCATTTTTATAATAGTTCCCCACCCAGGCAGAATGGCGCTGCGTGCAAGAGGGGTTCAAGTTGGCTTCACTTTATGGCTATGGAATAGTTATGTGCATTCTCTGTTACGCAACAACTTGTACACCATCGAGTTTATTACTAAAGGGATTGACAAAATTACTTCCAACATGGCTACCATCAACCATCGAGATTTTTGTCCACATTGGCATGTTTCAAAATTAATAACTATTGAATGGGACTTATAAATTAAATTGCAATTTCTACTCTCTTCTTGTTTCCCCCCCCCCCCCCCTTTCTAGCAAAAAAAATGCTTGAGGTAAGGTGGGACTGTCCCTTTAACACTACAGATAATTAAACAAGGAAATTCCATTTGCAAAAAATGCATAGGTTAACACTACAGATGCATAAACCAGGAAATTATTAATGCAATACTAGCCTAGGCAATGAAACTGAGGTCTAAACTAACACATCCAAAAGTAGGGTCACTTTCTGAAGTGTGTTACAGTCCACTTTAAAATTGTATAAGGGCTCCAAGGGGGTGCCTATAATAAGGTCACTACCATAAATCACGGTCACTTTGCAGCCCTGCCACCCCCCAAAATAAAAATCACAGGTGGGTTACCCATTGAGCAGAATTCGAATAAGGTGAGTAGGCTCTATACGTTCTAAATAATACTGCCATAGAATCGGTTGGGGGTTATTAGGTAGGGTAGGAGGTGAACCAGTGAGTTTCAAAAAAAAAAAAAAAACCACTTTCTACAGGGTAGAATCCATAGAGTGGAGCAGACACAGGAGGGTGCGAGGACCGCACGGGATGGCAGGTGAACCGGCCGGCCGAGGTTGTCCACACGACCTAGGAAATTTAAGGGAAGGCTTTTACCGCCACGTGGGGGCGTTGAACCCAAGTGCGGAGGTCATTCGCGCCCAAAATGTGGAAACGCGCGCCACCGGTTCTTGATCCCCATTCTTCCAGCATTTCTGATGCACAAAAAAAGATGGGCGTTATGGGGTTGTTCATAAATGACGTTTGCATTTAAACCCCATTTATATTCTCCTCCGACCCCCCCCCTCCCTCACCCATGCCACAATTCGTGAACAACCCCTCTAGGCCCCCCCCTTCCAGAGGGAAGGCGTTCCTGACTTTTCCTAACTAAAATAAAAAACTTTCCTTGACATTTTAATGCATAATCATACCTTAGAAAATGAATTGAAATATTCATAGATATTTCGGATAAAATCAGGACACTGCAATAAAATTTGTAAAATTGCTTTATTAAATTTTTCAGACTAACTTGGTTTGATTTAGATTTTACTTGACTTTCCTAGGTCAGGTTGAACACTGCAAGGGTGGATACAGGGGTGATGGGCAATGGGGGAAATTGCCCTCCCCCCCTTAGCCAGCAAAAATTGCCGCCCAGTAGCCAGAGAACATTACCCTCCTCTCCATTGTAATATGTGATTGCCCCCCCCCTTCTTCCTTATCAAAATCCTGTATCTGTTCCTGAAACACTGCCATATTAAGAATAAGAATAAAATATTTGCATTAATGCATGTGTCGTAACTGGGGGGGGGGGGGATGAACGATTGCCCCCCTCCCACTTTTTTTCTGGCAGAAAAGTTGCTTTATTAAAATTTTAAAGACTTTCTTGGTTTTATTTGGATTTTCTCAAACTTTTCCAGGTCAGCATCCACTCTGCCATATTAAGAAATTGAATATTTGCATGAATGCATGAGGCGTAACTTAAGGGGGGAGGGCGATCCCCCACCTTTTTTCTGGAAAAAAGTTGCTTTATTAAATTTTCCAGACTTTCTTGGTTTTATTTGAATTTTCACTGACATCCCATGTCAGCATAAACTTTGTTATATTAGGAATACTTGCATGATTTCATGAGGTGTAATTTGGGAAGGGGGAGGGGTAAGGAAATCGCCCCCCCCCCTTTTATTGAAAAAAGTTGCTTATTAAATTTTCTAGACTAGGCTATCTAGGTTTTATTTGGATTTTTCCTGACTTTTCCTGGAGATCAGCATGAATATGCGCATAAGGCGTAACGAGGGATGAAAGGGGGGGGGGGACACGCCCACTTTTTTCCGAACAAAATAAATATCTTAAGTACAGTTTTCTTAGTTGTTTGAAATCTTGTTATCTCTTCCCCCCCCCTTCCCCCCTCCTTCAAATGTTTGACCTAAATTGCGCTGCTGCCAACATTTATTATATTAAATTAATATAAATTAAGATTTTATTTAAATTATGTTAATTATGTAATTGATATAATTATGTAGAAATTTAAATTAATTTCTTTCTAATGCTAATTGGATTTTAATTAGCTAAAAAATTTTACAAATTGATGGCTTAATTCACAAGTAGCGAATAAGCCAAAAGTTGCTTTTGAAATAATAGCGTTTTTATGTAAAAGGTATAACTTGAAAATAAAATATGTGTAAAGGCTGAAATTTGGTGAACAGATGAAATAAATATATAGGCCTATATATTATTATATATTATAATATTATATTATTATATATATTAATGGGGATGTGCTAATTTTTGTTAAACAATTAAATTAGCAAATTAATTAAGTAATTTGAGAAATAAAAGGCTAAGAAATGCACATTCGCTAGGTTGACTTTGATAAATTTTGCAGGAAAGCGAAAGAAATTAAGAGTGCAGTAGCGCATGTGCACATCCATTAGTTTGCCTATTAAAATTGTCAAGTTCGCTACTTTATTTTTTTCAATAAAAATCCAGGTCTTGAGAAATTTTGAAAAGATAAACTAACGAATGGTACCATTCACTACCTGTAACTTTTAGTAATGATACCTTGTTGGATATTCGCTACTGTTCACTTCTGTAACTTTAACAATCATTAGTTAAATTAATTTCTGTAACTTTAGATTCATTAGGGACACTTCCAGGATCACAATGGTACAATTAACTCAATTTTCCCAAATTACCTTATTCGCTACTTCTGAATTAAGCCATCCAAATGTTTACTTGTGAAAGCGTCATTTATGGACGACCCCTATCATCATCAGAGGGATTCTGAATGAGATGCTCTTTTCAAACCAGTTTTTGTGGGGGGTTGGAGGAGGTACGGCCAAGAAGAGTAAAAGAGGGTTGAAGTTGGGGGGGGGGAGGGGGGTGGGAAGAATTAAGGGAGAGTGAACTCACACTGGTGGAACCGACCAGAAAGTGCCTCTTCCTCAATGTCCCGTTTCATTCCGTACCTTCAAGGGTTCAAGGAGCCCAGGAATTTGGGCAAAAAGAGTGCAACAGCTACATCCACGTGGAAGGGCTGCAGCCAATGAACTTTGGAGGGGCATTGCACGTCCTGCTGCAGCCTTCCTGCTCGGATTCCACTAACCCCTTCTGTCCGAAAAAAGGATAGATAGTACAGGTAAGAGGAAGGTCGATACCTCCTGATCCGAAGACACTGACACAAATGTATCTTATGCTAAAAAATGAAAAAAGCTGCACACTTTTGGAGAGGAAAATTTAACATGAGGTGGGCCTAAATTGCAGTATGACCTGCTGATGCATTCTCCTGAAGAGAAAGTTTTGATCCAAAATGGACACTTAAAGGGAAAGTCCCATTTTGTAACGAGTGATATTTTAGTTCTAGATAATATGAATGGCTGTGACAATAATAAGTAAGAGCAGCAGAGTATTCATATTTGAAGAAATCACGATGTTTGCCAAATTCTCGTTAGCCGCCATTTTTCCATAGATTTCAGCAGACACTCAAAGTTGGTGGCGCCCTCTATAGGACATGCGTGTCTACGTGTTTCATGAGAGCTGATGCCTTTTATCCAGTAGAGCGAGCTACTTGCTGTCTTTAAAATGGCTCCTATTTGGGTTTTATATTTTCATCCAAATCCATGTATGTATTCAGGACATTATATTTAATGATTGGTAGGCTCAAATCAAATTGGAATTTCCATGACTTGTATCATTTTTATTCTCTTTTTCCTACAACTCACCCCTTTCAAAGTGGGACTTTCCCTTTAACGCAGGTCCATTAAGTACCATTTGGTTTGCTGAAATATCAAGAGGGCATTGAGTCTCCTTTTTGGAACTAACAGTTCCCCAGGATTGGCACACATGAGAGGCACAAAATGAATTCTTGGTCACAGATAACCCCTAGCTCATAGTAAACTCGGATTCACCCTCAAATAATACCAGAAATGAGTCATTCCTCATTGGTTCTTTGTCAAGCCCTCTATTGTCAAGGCGTTATCTATTGTAGTTCCCATTGTGACAGGGGACCACCCTTTTATGATAATTGGTCGAGGCATATTGACCTTAATTCCAAACTTGCCACCAGGGTGCGCACCTGGAACTATTTGAGGGTGAATCTGAGTTTAGGTTAATCATTGTCAGAACATGATATTAAAATGATTGCAATTAAAGATGAATTGAGCTAACATTGTGGTTAGCTTACAATGACTGAAGTTATTTTTGTCAGGTCAGTGACAACCCTTGGCTCATAGTAGGCCATTCAATGTCAGAACATGGCATTAAAATAATGGTAATTAGAGATGAATCACAGAACAGGCAACATGTGGTTATCTTTCAATGACTGAGGGCCAATTGTACCAACAAGGGTTAACTTTAACCGACTGTTAAGCTTAGGTTTTCTCTACTTTCCTGAATTTTCATTGGCCCAAATCGGTCACATGATCAAAATAACCCAGGGTTAAGACTTAACTGTGGTTGGTACAATTGGCCCTAAAGGGGTTATTTCTGGCAGGTGATTACTAACCCTTGGCTCATAGTAAGCCTACTATTGTCATACGAACTCCATTTCTAAGTACTCTAGTTATGTAAATGTTAACCTTCCAATTTTACTATAAGCAAGTTTTGCATTTTTCTCTCTAAAACCAAGAATTGATTATCTACCATAGAAAAATAGGCAGCAAGTGGTTAGCTTACTTTGACCGAATAGTTATTTCAGCCTAAGCGTTATTATTCCAGTAGCTTAATTAAGCAGTGCTACGATGGTAGGGTCATAACTTTTCATTGAGAAAGTCCAGTTTCTACCAAGTCATTGACAACCCTTGGCTCCAAGTGGGCCAACAATGGTAAGACAAGCTCAATTTCTAAATAAACTAGTTATTTCAAATATAACGTTCCATTTTTACAATGAACCAATTTTGTATCTTTCTCTCAAAACCAAGAAATTGATTATCCCCATTATTTTACCAAAAACTACTTTAAAATCGATTAATAATAAAGTAAAGTTGGACTTTCACGGTTTCTTCAGTTTTAAAACCTTAAAAAAACCTCTCCAACTTTTTCACTTTCAAGTTGGGCCAATAACCGACATGAGCAAGAAAAAAGTGCATCTCACAAATGCACACATGAAATAACATTCTGTACTGATTACACGTGAGACTTGACCTGCTTTGAACCCGTAACAAAGTTGAATCACATTTGAAAATCCAGATCTAAGGTAAGAAAGGAAAAAATGATTAATTTCAAATGTCAGCTTATTTCCAAGAACTAAAATAGTACAGCGTGTGCAATAAATAGATGCTAGTCTCACACACACGATGGACTCCATGGACGGCGCCATTTTGTTTTCAGTTTTTTTGGTTTACAATTTTTTTTTAGAATGCCAGGCAGCATTAACATACACTGTAAACATTTTCAGAATGATTCATTTAGCAGATTTTTGCGTCATAAAATAATTTCGCGTGAGAAAAATGCATTTGTTAACATGTTCCCAGGGAAGATGCATGTTAACAAATGCATTTTTCTCACTCGTAATTATTTAATAACTACTTGATGGATTATTTTGAAATTTTCTGGATATATTCAAATGCCGTAAACAGTTTCAAGTAAAAATTCACAGTTAGAAAATTCCCTGAGTTTCCCTGACTCAGCAATCAGGGAATTTTCAGATTACTGGCAGGTGCAGTCTATGGTAGACTAAAACCCCAAGATCAAGTTCAAGTTCATTGTGTATTATTGTCGCTCTGGTATACCCACTCCTGTAATTGTACGTAGTCTGGTGAATAACCCCCACAAAAATTAATGGATTTTGACCCCCACCCTCTTCTATTCCTAACTCAAAAACGGAGGATAACGCCCTCCCAATGCAAAAACAGGATTACCTGTGCAAATTTCCAGGACTTTCACTGACCTTTATTTTCAAATGTTTAGTACTTGTACAAGCAAAAGTGTAAAATTGAGGTTAATAAAATTATTGAAATTCAATGCCAATTTACAACTTTCGTTTATCATTCTTCAGCTAGGTAACCATAATGATGAATGGTCAAAAATAACCTTTGCTTCATAATTAGTCATAAGGTTGGTAAGTTGATTTTCAAAGTAAAACAGCAATAAAGGTCCGGAAAATGAATGCTAATTGAAGTTCCATTTTAGTGCTTAAAACATTTCACAAATCCAATATATATGTACTGGAATTTCCTTGAAAAATGAACATAATTCCCTGACCTCCTTGAAAAATCTTTCCTTTCTCAAAACTACCCTAAAAAAAGTTCATTTTACTAAACCCAAATGCTTGAACCACTCTAAAAAAATGTTTCACCCCTTTCCAACATTTTTTTTTAAAGACAAAGCAAATTCCCTGACTTTCCCTGACCTCCTTGAAAAATCTTTCTCAAAAAACTACCCTAAAAAAGTTCATTTTACTAAACTCAACTGCTTGAACCACTCTAAAAAAATGTTTCACTCCTTTCCAACATTTTTTTTTTTTAAATAAAGCAAATTTCCTGACTTTCCCTGACCTCCTTGAAAAATCTTTCTTTTCTCAAAACTACCCTAAAAAGTTCATTTTACTAAACCTAACTGCTTGAACCACTCTAAAAAAATGTTTCACCCCTTTCCAACATTTTTTTTTAAAACAAAGCAAATTCCTTGACTTTTCCTGACCTCCTTGAAAAATATTTATTTTTTCAAAACTACCCTAAAAAGTTCATTTTACTAAATCCAACTGCTTGAACCACTCTAAAAATTGGTTCGCCCCTTCCCAAAATTTAAAAAAACGAAGCAAATTCCCTGACTTTTTTTCACTTCCACGACATTCCCTTACTCGAGTTCACTGTGTTCAGCCAATTGACTTAAAAACTACTCGATATATTTCAACTTTCCAAAAACTTCCCCGAGATATTCTCGAAACCCCACAAAAAACAAAATGGCGTCCACACTTCCAAATCACTTCATACAATATTTGTGAAAAATCGGATAGAAATTACCTGACAATCAAATACATACAAACTCAGACAAATATTTCAATTTATAATAACACAAGAAGCGAAAGTGCAGTGACATGTAATTTGTGTATTATGTACTTCCAGTTCTCAACAACCTCTCCTTTTTTTCAATGGCTAAAAAGGGTGTCAGTGACCCACGATTATGCCTTCTTAATTCAATCTTATTCCGACTGGTGTGGGGGAATAATAGAACAGGTATTCTATAAAATATGAAATCACAAATCAAATTAATATTATAGATCCGAGCAATTTAATCAGGCGCTTGCATTTTTTGTCTTCTGTTTCTGTTTAGAAATAGCATTTTCAAGTCTGCATTTGCAGGGGTCAAAAGACCTTTTTTAAAAAAAGTTGGAAAACGAGATTTTTACAGAAAAAACTACAAAAAAAAATTGTTTTTTTTACAAAACTGTGGAAGCCATTTTGTTTTTGTCTAAATCGTTGGTCACGCTTGTCATGTTAATCTGGTTTAGTGGTACTAACTTTGCTTATGCTGGCTCATGTAACATAGTCTGCCCCATGTTGGTTACACCAAGCTTGTTAGAAAACCACATTATAACAAAATCGATGGCTTAATTCATAAATAACGAATTAACCAATTTGTCAAAAATGAGATAAGTTAACCACTGTGATTCTGGAAGTGTCCCTAATACCCTGTACACACTAGAGTACGAATCTAGATCCATAACAATCTAGATTCATGAATCTCTAGATTCGAGAAAAGAGAAATAATTTACAGCAGAACACACTCACAATTTACTAATCTCGATTCATGCATTGCACTTTGGGGAATTGCAGTGCATTGTGGGATGTTCTAAAAAGTGAATTCCACGAAATGGCGTCCATTTTCTAGGGATTTTTAGGGATTTCAAGCAATGTAACCTGGTAACACTACAATGACATCATACAAAATCTCGATTCGACTGGAAATCGAATTTTGGGAACACGGTTCAGTGAATGTAGTTGGAATCGACATGAATCGAGATTCAGGTAAATCTATATCGAACATATTAAATGCATGAATCTAGATTCGTGGCTCTAGTGTGTCCAGGGTATAATGAACCTAAAATTACAGAAATTAATTTAACCAATAATTGGTTAAAGTTACAGAAGTGAAGAGTAGCGAATATCCAACAAGGTATCATTCCAAAAAGTTACTAGTATTAGTGAATGGTAGGCCTACCATTCGTTAGTTTATCTAAAGTTTAAGGGTGGGTTTCACTAATGTTAAACGCCCATAGAGACTATTTTTGAGTCCCATTTTGTAA
>JAQIXP010001109.1:0-20180 GCA_034700285.1 Proteroiulus fuscus | reverse complement strand
TATACATAGAAGGCGGGAATTTTTAAATGTACTGTCCCAAGGTGGGCTATGTCCCAAGGTTCCCACCTTCCCCCTATCCAAGAAAAGAGTAATTTATTTTAATTTCCATTTATTAAAAATTAAAAATGTGACTAGGCTACTGGTGGTTTTTAAATTTATCTGGCTAATACATTAATCCAATTTAATATGATTTTTTGCGTAAATTTTTATCAAAATTCAGTTGATTAAAATTCAATAAAAATGGCAACACTGTCAAAACATTAGAGAGATATGCACAACTAAATGCTTTTATCATTTGTTTTTAAATAATTTATATTAATTTTTTAATAATTGAATTTTATTAAATTTTTTGCTTATAAATTATTGGATTTTTACTTGGATTTCAATCTAGAAAAAATGGTGTGAATGCATTTTTTGTAAATTAAAAATTCCTGCTATTTCATAACCGGAAATTTGAAGCGGCTGAATTCGATGCTTTTTTACATGAAGTTTTTTCTCAAAAATTTTCATAACTTTTTTTTTTCATGTTTTATCGTGTTATTTTATGGCTATTATTGCCTCGCTCCAGTGCTTAAGAAAAAAAAGGTGTAATTGGGTCAGTTGTATGCTTTTTTCACTTAAAAACAAAAGGGAAAAGATGATAAGTTGCAGTGTGATTGACCTGTTACGGCTATGTTATGCCATTGTGGAGCGCCCCCTGCCGGTGGTTTAACGAGGCGAGGGTTAACCTACTATTATTGTTTTGGTAGCCGGCTTTTCGGCAGCAAAAACTGTGTTAAAAAGACGCAAATCATCCACTAGGGGTCAATAAACCGAGAGTTATGTAATGGGCGACGCCATTTTGTTTTTTATTTGGTAACTAAATGCTTTCGTTCATTTTTTGTAGGTGTCCTTAGAGTGTAGCGACACACCTCGGAAAGTTTTGTGATGATCCGTGTAACCGTTTGCGTGTCATAAATTAATTCCGCGTGAGAAAAATGCATTGAGTAACATAACATGGCTCGTATAGCGCCCCCTGTGTGCAAGCTGGGTATTTTTTAACGGTATTTCCGCATACAGGATGTACTTACAGCGTTCGTTACCTTTTCAACATTCTTTTTGGAAAATATAGTTTTGACCTTTTTTAAAAAAAGAGGATATATCATTCCATTTTTATGATTGAGGAAGAGTTGAAATAACAACAACAGGTGCATTATCCACCCCCTATCACTTAAATAACACTGGCTTATCCCAGCAGGTGGCGCGATAACTTAGGCCATTTTAAAGCTGGTTGCATTTTCACGTGATAACCCTTGCTTAGGGAAGTTTGGTTTCAGGTTTAGCCAAGGCCTATGCATTTTTTTGCACTCATATTATTACATTTCCTATATACCTTGTTGGTTAGGAAATAAAAAACAAAATGGCGTCAAATGGTGTTATCCAATGTATTTTCTCACCCGGAATAATTTTATTAAAATCGGTCGGGTGAACTGGTCTTAAACTTTCCGTATATTGAGTTCCTGCACTTCTAAGACTACCCCAATAATAACCAACCTTATTGGTTAGGAAATAAAAAACAAAATGGCATCGTTTGGTTCTTGAATGCATTTTTCTCACGCGGAATATTTTTTATTAAGTCAGAATGGTCTGGTGAACTGGTATAAAACTTTCTGTAGTGAGTTCCTGCACTTCCAATGCTACCACCAAAAATTATCAGCTTTGTTGGTTAGGAAATAAAAAACAAAATGGCGTCGTAGTGTAATCCAATGCCTATTTCTGATTCGGAATAATTTTATTAAGTAAGAACGGTTGGGTGAACTGGCCAGTTCCAAAACTTCCCTAACTACAATTTACCACCAAGTAATTATCACCCTTGTTGGTTGGCAAACAAAAAAACAAAATGGCGTTGTAGTGTTAACCAATGCATTTTTCTCACTCGGAATAATTTTTTTGAATAGGAATGTTCAGGTGAATTGGTCTAAAACTTTCCGTAGTTAGTTCCTGCACTTCCAAGACTACCATCAAAAATTACCAACCTAAGTTACCTTGTTGGTTAGGAAATAAAAAAACAAAATGGCGTCGCAGTGCTATCCAATGCATTTTTCTCACCCAGAGTAGATTTATTAATTAAGAATGGTCGGGTGAACTGATCAGTTCTAGCACTTCCCAAACTACAATGTACCACCAGTTAATTATCTGCCTTGTTGGTTAGGAAATAAAAAACAAAATGGCTTCTATTTCTATATTTTTACAGAAAAAACAATGTGAATATTGCAATTTGATGAGTCCTAATGCATTCTTTGATCCAGAGGAAACAGTTCAATGAGCCCGGATCCGTTTTGGTTCCTTTTTGCTGGCAACAGGAAGCGAATTCCGGCCAGTTTTCGAAGTTAGGGGGCGTGGTGATCTGGGCTTTGTTAGAGAGAGGGTGAGAGAGAGAGAAGCACGTGTGAATCTCTAAGGGTAAAAAAAGCGAAAAAGACGTTGGTGAGAATGCCGTCTTTAACCCCCAGCTGACGCCAGCCTGTCTGGCCAACACCTGCATTGGAACCAATCCATATAACTACTTGTTATAGAATAACACACACCCCCTCATCACCCCACCCCCACTCCCACCCTTAGATCCCCTTACAACTCTAGGGTCACCCCCACCCCCTCCCCCAATCACGTTTTGGCACCCTGATCAACGTCAAACGCCACTAACTGGTGGGGCTGGATCTAATTTGAATGACCTTTGATCTGTGGCTAATTCCACGTCAGAAATAAATTTCCAAAAATGCGCTAGTTGGAAGTGGTTAGCTTACTATGAGCCATGGGTTATTGGTGACCATGCGTTATTTATATGCAGGTGAATACACTACTTTCACATTCCAACTGAGCATGCTCAGAACCTGGCCCAGACCCCTAACTTTAGTTGTCACAGATACTACCAGGGGGCATGGGGATTATTGTACTATCACTTAACTATGCTCAGAACAGTGACGCCCCCCTGTGGCAGACCCCTAACTTTAGTTGTCACCGATACTACCAGGAGGCATAATAGTAGGCCCTAGTGTGAAAATCATCTATTGAAGCGTGTGAAATGCTCGCTGTCTTGTTACTGTGAATCACCTGAGCCAAGGGTTTTTGGTGACTACGCGTTATTAAATTTCAGTTAAGCAGAAAAACAAAATGGCGCCCTGAAGGTCTGGTAACAATCAAGTCGATTTTACACTATGAGTGTCGTGGTGCTAATGCGTGGTCAAGAAAACCCCCAGTTCATGGTAAGCCAACTATGGTCAGTCTAACTGTTCTATTTTCAAGTTGTAAGGTTTATTATATACGTTTTTATCGCCATGACATGTTTCTGGGGTCTGACCTTGATTGGCGTACCATGACCCAAGGTTTACTACATCAGTCAAATAAAAAAATGGAGTTTTTTAAATTAAGGCTATTCTTATGGTCTAATTTCACAATGAGTGCCGTGGAATTAATACTTGGTCAACAATAACCCTCAGTTCGTGGTAACCCAACTATGGCCTATTTTCAAGTACTTACCCAAGTTCATTTCCAGATCTAATAAATGTTTCATGGCCATGATATTATCCCGGGGTCTGACCATGGTTGGCCTACCATGACCCAAGGTTTAATACAATCAGGCAAATAGAAAACAAAATGGTGTCCTGAAGTTTGTTAAAAATTAAGGCGTTTCTTATGGTCTAATTTCACAATGAGTGTCTTAGCAATAACGCTTGGTCAACAATAACCCTCAGTTCATGGTAAGCCAACTATGGCCTAGTTTCAGGTACATGCAACAGTTCATTTTCAGCTCTTAATACATTTTTCAAGGCCATTATATTATACCGGGTCTGACCATGGTTAGCTTACCATGACCCATGGTTTAACACGCCAGTTGAATAAATTTAAAAAAAAATGGCGTCCTGAAGTTTGTTAAAAATTAAGGCTATTCTTATTGTCTAATTTCACAATGAGTGTCTTAGCAATAACGCTTGGTCAACAATAACCCTCAGTTCATGGTAAGCCAACTATGGCCTATTTTCAGGTAGGCCTCGTGCAACATGCAAAAGTTCATTTCCAGCTCTAATAGATTTTTCAAGGCCGGGGTCTGACCATGGTTGGCTTACCATGACCCATGGTTTAACACGTCAGTCGAATAAATTAAAAAAAACAAAATGGCGTCCTGTTGGTATTTAAGGTGTTTTTTTTCCTTATAAGACTTTTGAAGCTTTTACTAAAACCACTTGTTGCAGGTGTGATCCAGACTGAGTGGCGACCACTGATAATACGATTAGGTTTTTCTTGTGTAAAAAAAATCGTTTGAGGGGATGTTATGCACCCCCTTGAGAAGGGAACTCAAGGGGGGGTCGGATCTCTCCTATAACCAATGATCCCCACCCGGAATAAACACACCTGATAATATGTGCACCTCCTAAATACCTGACTGCACACCTGTCCTACCTGCCTTTTTTAGTGTTAGGCCTACAAACTCTTTTTATTTTAATACCTTTTTGACATTTTTTTTGGTGGCTTTAATGTAGGTCTTATAGCCATTGAGTAATCATAGCATTCAGTTGCACGTGTTGTCCCATTGGTTTTACACCTGGACAGCTTTCACTCTCTCGTTGGCGTCCACAAATATGGCCCCCGGGCGCCATTTTGTAAAACTACTCGGCTTTTGTTTAATTTGTTACAAATTGCTTTTGGAAAAGCGCAGGTGGCGTCTTTTTCTCACTCATTTTGGATTGAATCTTTAATTTGTAACAAAACATACTTTTTAGCCTTGAAAAGTAATTGGTTAAGCTGGCTCGAAAATTTGAACTCGAGAAATTTGAGTTATGGTTAGGGATGCTTCCCGACAGCTTATCTTAGTAGGAGTTCAGACGGCACTTGCAAAGCGCTTCCCCGCGCCGGAGAGCAGGAGAGCGGGGAAGCGCTTTGTGAGTGCCGGTTGAACTCCTGGTAAGATAAGCTGTCGGGAAGTATATAGTTTCTACACTTTCATCTTTTGATTTGGTATTCGTGTATTATTTCGAACGGTTCTTATGTTTCAAATATGTTTCGGATTCTGTTCTGTGATGTTCCTAAAAGTTTCATGATTTTCCAGTAATTTTTAGAATTGGGCCCGCCACCTAGCGGCAGTTCTATTTTGATTGTTTACAATTGCTGGGTATTTTGGTGCTTCCATAAACCGTCAACTCTCGTGGAAGACTACTGCAATCGTTGAAAAAAGAACTGCCAGTAGGTGGCGGGCCCAAATCCAAAATGGTTCTGAATCTTGTATGTCCCGTGTTTCAGAATGCTTCTATAGTTTCTACTTTAGTTTTATTGAACTTTGGTTAATTTGTAGTGTATCCTTCTCAATGTTAGTCAATTTTCAGAATTTCTTGTAGTAATTTCTGAAAATGGTAATTTTTGGACCTGGGCCCGCCACCTAGCGCCAATTTTATTTTGATCCTTTGCACTTGCTTGCCACGTGAAAAACTGTATTTTAGGATGCTACTGAGACCCTAACAGGTTAGGATTTTGGTAGCAGGCTAATCCTAACCTACAGATTGCCATATTATATAGGGAGCAAATGGAATTCTACATGGAGGGCTTGCAACTGCAAATTATCAAAATAAAACTGACGCTAGGTGGCAGGCCCAAGTTCATGAAATATTGGATTGGAGTGTATATGGTACTCACTTTTTAAAAGTGAAGCGCCATCTATGATGAATAACTTTCAGCTACTTTTCACCCTGCGCTAAAATGGCTGCTGGTTAGATAATCTGTCGGGAACTATATATATATACTTTCACCTTTGCACTAAGTAATCACTTTTTAGGGCGCCCTCTATGTTTCCACGAGTCAACCGAAATAAGATTGTTTTTCCTGAATTGATGTCAGTAGATGGCGCTATTGAATGGATATATATACTGTTGTGATTTCATTATTATTATTATTATTATTATTACTATATTTTATTTACTCTGTTGGAGTTTCTTTTTGATACCAATCGACGTCATGCTGGATATTTAGGTCTTTATGTTGCAAGAAAAAATAACACTTTGGATATAATTTAAAACTCTTTTTAAAACAACATGAAAACATACACACCTGCAATTGTTCTCCACCATTTTGCAATTGTTTATTCAAGATGCAACTCGAGATTAATGCAAGAATGTAGGCCTAATCAAATTATATAATTTCAGATAAGACATCCCATAAAAAAACACCTGCTATTACTCTATTCTCATTTTACAAGCCTTTCTATAGTGATGCATTATGGGAAAACAAAAACTTATGATATGGGTACATCGAGGGAGAGTCAATCAATAGTCTGCTGATCCAGTAACGGATCCTGAGCCCGCCCCCCAAAATGGCGTCTGGTGTTTAATCAAAGGGAAAATCTCACCTTGTTACAAGTTATTTTTAAGTACACAGAAATTGAAATTGTATATAACTGGACTTTTCATTCAATAAATATAATTCTTTTGGTGGAAAATTCTTTTTATAGGAAGAATCCATTGGTTTTTGAAAAGTAAGGGTCGCCATCTATTGATTAAGTTGAGTATTTCAATTGGAATTTGTTGACCATCTTATAGGAATCCAACACAAATTGTTAATTTGTTAAATTATTCCATATAGAAAAAATGAAATCCTGCATGAACACTTTTAATGGTTTAATTTACAAAAGTAACTACTAGATGGCGCCAGTCATACTTATACTAATATGGTAAAATGGCGCCATCCATGTATTTTAGAAAAGTAATGATTTCTGAATGATGCTAAGTCTGACGAAAATAGTAATTTTGATACCCTTCTCAACTAATGTTTGTCTTTATTTTAAAAATAACTTGTAACAAATTGAAAGTTTCTTTATTGTAATGACGGGGGTGGGGATTCATCCACACTGTTCCAGGGGGGGGTGCCTTTCCCACCCCATAGGATTAATATCAATATGAATTGGTTAGTTATTAAATACTTAATAGTAAAATGGTTTCCACTATATTAAGGCTAATTTAAACCATTTACTATAGCGCCATCTACAGACCTACTCGTGCAGTAGGCCTTTTTTGCTCTTACATTCAATTCGATATAAGCCATCAGCGTTTTATTATGACTTTTATGTTTCGTAATATTCAGCTATTAAATTGATGGCCTTTGCCTAAATCTCATGCATTCCCCCCCCCCCCCCTTTCCCTCCCTCTCCCCCTTTATGCTCCTTCCTGTATGGCATTTCATATGGAGTGATAACACATGACAAACATGTTTAATAGCAGCTCACCCACAAATGCGTACCAACTGCATCACCTTTTATTTTCTCTCTCCCCCCCCACTCCCTCCCCTCAACCCCCCCCCTCCCTACTCCCCCTTATATTTTCTTAAAGATGCCTGATGGTGGTTGCCTATATACTATAAGTGTAAAGGGGCGACACCGTGTCGCCGGTGCACCTGCACTTGCCTGCGGGGAGGCTGCCAAGAAGGTAACCGACGCCGGGCGCCAAATCAAAGCATTTACAAATACGTCACACAACAACAACAACAATAAACAATTGTAGGGGCGTTCGAAAAGTGCTCTAGCTTTTTTTAATGTATAAAGTTGTGAAGTTATAGGCCTATACCAACAGCTTATGAAGGTTTACATTGAAATTCAGTTAGGATTTTGTTGTTGATTGGAATTTACATGGAATTTCAGTAAGAATCGTTAAGGATTTGCTTGGATTCCTGGAATATGCTTTGATTCATTTGGGATTTTGTAAAGATTTGCTTAACTCTTTGGGATTAAATATTAGCAAGTGATTCTTATATATTGTTGACTCACTATAGGACTTTGGGGCTAGTATGGAATTTTGATTCATTTGGGATTCAGTAAAGCTTTTCTTGAGATTCAGGAAGTATTTTCAAAGGGTTCATACATTTTTTATTTATTGGGAATCTGTTTGGGTTTCATATATGGAAACTGTTGTTTTTTCTTCAGTTGGGATTCATGAAAGATTTGCGAGGGATTCACTTGGAATTTTGATTTACATTTTGGATTCACCTGGAATTTAATTAGGAATCGTTAAAGATTCGCTTGGATTCCTTAGGATTTGCCGTGACTTGATTACTAGGAATTTGTTTGGGATTCACTTGGATATGCTTTGATTCATTTGGGATTCGATAAAATGTTGTGTAACTTGAAATTGCATGCTTTGGGATTAAGTATTACCAAGGGATTCTTATATATAGTTTTTGACTCACTAGAAAGGTATTTGGGATTCGTCTGGAATTTTGACTCATTTGGGATTTAGTAAAGATTTGCTAGAGATTCATTAAGTATTTGTAGTGGATTCTTTTTGTTTTTCATTCATTGGGAATTTGTTTGGGATTTATCTGGTAACTGCCTTTTTCATTTTGGGATTCATTAAAGATTGGCATAAGATTCCCCTGAAATGTTGATATTTGATTTTGCAAAGAATTTGCTTTGATTCACAAGAAATGTGTTTGGATTCACCCGTAATTTGCTTTGATTCATTTGGGATTCATTAAAGAATTTCTAGAGATTTATTAAGTATTTGCAGTGAATTTGTTTGGGATTTATCTGGAAACTGATTTACATGGAATCTGATTTGAGTTACATTTTGGATTAACCTGCAATTTGCTTTGATTCAATAGGGATTCATTATAGATTTGTCATGAATTTGATTTGGAGTCATTGTCAAGAATTATATTTGGGATTCATCCTAAATTTGCAAAGATTAATTTGAAATTCGTTAAAGATTTGCATATAAGATTCGCCTGGAATTTGATTTCGCAAATAATTTGCGTTGAATGATTCACAAGTAATGTATTTGGGATTCATTCAAGATATGCTTCGGAATCATCTGACATTTAAGATTTGATTTAGTTGAGGATTTCATAGGTATTCTGAGATTTGTTTTGATTCACTAAGGATTCGTTTTGAGATTCAATTGCCATTGCTCGCATTTTGGTGAAATTTAATTGGGATTTGACTAACAAGTTACATTTTACTATGGATTTGACTGATATTCATTTGAGGATTGACTAGAATTCATGACAAGACTTGTTTGTGATTCAATTTATTTGCATGAGTATCATTTTTGGATACTATTTGGGATCCATTGAGGATTTCGGTTACATTTAAGATTTCCTTTAAGATCCAATTACAATTTTCTCAGTATTTCATTCCTTCAGGATTTGCTCGAATGTTATTACAAGCCACTGGCCAGAGTTCAAACCCCTCGATTGGAGCTTATTTTGGGAAATATCAGTTTTTGGGCCTAAACCAGTGGCGCCATCTGTGACTCGCGGCTTATCTCATCTTCCTAATCTGTACCTCCATTGTTATCGGTCCTTCCTCGCACCTCTCTCTGGGTTCCTTACCCAATATATTTTTTTTTTCCTCCAGAAAATGCAGCTTTTAATGTGGGAAAAACTAACAGGGGCAAAACCCCATTGAATTGTTCACGTACCTCTACTTTACTCAAGTTTATAGTATATACCCAGTGTGTGTGTGAGTACAAACTCATGAGTATTAGAAAAAGGAGAGAAAGGAAGCCAAAATGCTAATAAAAAGTAAAGAAAAAAAAAGAGGCCGCCTAGGCGACACTGTGTCTACATCGCACCTGGGCAGCCAAGACTTCTTAAAAGTTGTTTCTTAAAGGGAAGGGGAAAAAAAAACAACCACACGTGAAGCGGTTGTGTGGATACCGCGTGCTGCTTTTGCTACCATCTGGGGTCTCGTTTTCTCTATAACGCGTTGGCCTTCCCACAATGCATGCGGGTTTCTTTGGGGTTTTTTTTGGATTTGTTGCGCTAATGAGGTTGTGCGTTTTTTTAAGCTGGTCCGAACCCAAAAAGTTGCACGATGATCGGGTGGGTAGTTTGGGCGCTACATGAGCGGTAAAGTTGGCAAAAATGCATTGGGTACTATGGAAATGAGTGAATCTGGCGCTGTTGGGTCGCTTTTCTGCTGGTTTGGAGTGCGCTGAGTGGTGTAATGCCGCCCTGGAAGTTATGGCTTGTTTGGGCGGAAAATGGGCGGAAAGGGTGACATAAATGCATTGGTTAACATGGCATAGCATGAACTTGGTGTTTTTGGGGCGCTCTTCAGCTGGTTTTTTGAGTGCGTTAAAATGGCGCACTAAGCGGTGTAATGCCGCCCTCCAAATTAAGGCTTGATAAGATTGGCAAGGGGGGATACAGGGGGGGGGGGAAACAAATGGGGCACTTGCCCCCCCCCCCCCCCCCCCTTAGCCAGCAAAAATGGCCGCCCGGTATCCAAAGAAAATTGCCCTCCGCAAAGCTGTAACATGTGATGCCCCCCCCCTTCCCTTAGCAAAATCCTGTATCCGCCCCTGTTGATTGGATGGTCAGTTTAGGCTCAAAATGAGCGGAAAGGATGAAAAAAATGCATTGGTTAACATGGCATAGCATGAACTTGGTACTTTTGGGTAGTTCTTCAGCAGGTTTTTTGAGTGTGTTAAGATGGCGCACTAAGCAGTTGTGTTGTGGTTTGACTTAATTGGGTGATCACTTAGGGCGCAAAATGGGCTGTAAAGGGGACAAAAATGCATTGCTTAACATGGCATAGCATGAAGTTGGTGCTGTTGGATCGCTCTTCTGCTGTTTTAGAGTGCGTTAAGATGGCGCACTGAGTGGTGTAATGCCGCCCTGGAAGTTATGGCTTGATTGAGTGGTTTGTTTGGGCGCGAAATGGGCGGTAAAGGTGGCTAAAATGCATGGGTTAACATGGTGGCGGATGAATCTGGTGGTTTTGGGGCGCTCTTCTGTGGGTTTTGAGCGCGTTTAAAGATGGCGCTCTAAGCGGTGTAATGCCGCCTTGGAAGTTAAGACTTTGATTGGGGTTTTAGTTTGGTTGCAGTTCTCCTCTTTGTAATTAGGGCTTATTTTAATTAGGATTACTAACATTGTAAGGGCTGTCCATAAATTACAGCCCTTCTTGGCATTGTTGGCTTATGAGCTGAAGATTATGGGTGACTTGGCTTTGTTTGTGCAGATGAATGTTCACTTTACTTGAGAACAGGGGCGCTCATTGTTGCGACTACCCTGCCACCTGCTGGAATGGCTAAATCCCCAGGATATTGCTATAGAGGGCGCTCTGAAAAGTGCACATAAACTATGGTGCAGTGTGATAACTTTTTGCACTCAAAATAGTGAGGATTTTTGCTTTTCTTATTAATTTAATGTATGTTGTAAGGCTCCATCTTGTTTTTTTTTTTTTTTTGGAGTGGTGACGTCATCACCTTCTCGTGTGGGTTTTTTTCCACCTTCTTCCCTTGGGTGTCCCAGGTGTGCTCCAGACACGGTGTCGCCGTGCGTCCTTCCACCTGTACCTCCTTTGATTTTCTTATTCTTTTGAATGACCACTGGCTATCCCTCCTCCTCATAAATAGTAGAGCACGTGTGTAAACAGCGGATCAGCAGGCGCCGTATGCAACACTGTTGGGCCGGCCATCAATAGTGACCATCATTCACCCTCCCCTCCATAACACTGACCACTGACCATGACCGAAACGCCATTCATGGATTAGCTGAGATAACGCCTACCTGAGCTCAAACAGTTGATTGACCAACCCCACACCTTGGAGGAATTTGATTTAGTCGTATACAGCTTGGTTCAACGAAAGAGTGAATTGGGAAATTATAATGGAACTAGGATGAGGTACTTCTAGAGAAAGCATCTAACGCTTGATTTGGTTCACTCTTTTGTTGAACAGGGTATAGGTGGTACAACCAGATAACAGATACATTTTTCCTTATTTTAACATACTTTTACTCTGTTCCAATAATTTGTATACCTGGATTCGCCACCTACCGCCCCGTCCATGAGGACAGCCATATCGTTGGCTTAATTCAAAAGTAGCGAATAAGCCTAAAGTTGCTTTCGAGATAAGAGCATTTTTTATGGAAAAAAAGGTATAATTTGAAAATAAACAATGTTAAAAGGCTGAAATTTGGTGAACAGATAAAACAATACATATATTTTTTATAGCGAATGTGCTAATTTTTGTGAAATAATTAAATTATAAATTAATTTAGTCATTTGAGAAATAAAAGGTTTAAAAATGCACATTTGGTAGTTTGACTTTGATTAAGTTTGCAGGAAAGCCACATAAATTAAGTGTGAAGTAGCCCATGTGCACATCTATTAGTTTGCCTATTGAATAAAAAAATGAGCGAAAATTGTCAGTTCGCTACTTGTAACTTTTAGGAATGACACCTTGTTGGATATATTCGCTAATCTTCACTTTTATAACTTTTACAATTATTGGTTAAATTAATTTCTGTAACTCTGTATTAATTAGGGACACTTCCAGGATCACAATGGTACAATTATCTCATTTTTGACAAATTGGCTTATTCGCTACTTGTGAATTAAGTCATCGAAATGTTGCCATGCCACAGAGAGCCAATGAAAGGCAACTGCAACGATAAACAAAGCTGGCGCTAGGCGGCAGGCTAGGGTAAAAACATGGTTGGTATGGAGTATAGTCTATATTTTTAGAACATTTTCAAGGCGCCCTCTATGTTTCTGAATAAAGCGCCCTCTATGATGGGCGCGTTGGAATGCATGTGTGCAAGGTGAGGTGGTGAGAACTTGGGATTATAGAGAGAGTGAACTGGGTGATGTCATCTATGGCTATGTATCCTTGTTGCATATCAGCGCCATCTGTGTCAGTTTTCTGGGCGTTCCAAAATGGCGGCAATGAGCGTTCTATATTTGCACTCTCTGTGTTCTTGTTCTATAAAATTCAAGATTGCTGTAAATGATTGGCTATCGTGTTGCTAATGTGGGTCAGATTGCATTGAAATGTATGCAGGTGCAAAATGAACGGTGGAAGTCCGTGAACTGAGTTTGGCCCCTTTTTTTCGTTTTGCACTTGAATCCATCAATGCGAACCTTATAATGCATAACTATCTATTATTAGACAAACATAGTTGACCTTAGTTTTTTTTAAAAATGATTCACTCAAAAGTAACAATGGAGATTTGATACTATTTCTTATTGACCTGTACTCCCCCTCAAAGCCTCATCGAGTTCATTCAGCTTGACCTGACACCTGGCGGCTGATTTTCAGTAATAAAAATAGGCCTACTCATTATATGTTTAGACTATAGTTTGTGTATTTCTGGAACAGTAATGGGAGTGTTCAATCCAGATGTTTAGTGACAATCCAAAAGTTCACTACCATGTACTGCTTATTTATTTTTTAATAAATAAAAATAAAGAGTTAAATACACAAAATGGAGTTTGCTGTTTAGCTGTAAAAGACGTCATGAGGCAGCGCCTTCAATCATGCACATGCACATGAACATCATCTGACTCCTCTGATTGACAGAACTGTTATGGAACAATCAAACTGAACAACGTAATGGTATCAAGCGCCTGAAGTATTGCATTATGGGAAGTGCTGCCTGATGACATCATTCTTTTGTTACTCAATTAAGAGTTCTGAAATTTCTTTACTTTTGTAGTAATTTACTAGACAGAATATTGTTGGGAAATGCATTTATTATCACTATGTTGTCCACTGATAAGTTTTTAAGTCAATTTTAGAACGGTAAAAATGCAAAATGGCGCCTAAAACAAACGCTTCAATTTTATTCTAATTGAATCCAATGCATTTTCTTCAAGTTGAATTTTATTGCTACGTCCCGGACATTTTTAAATATATATGATATCGGCGTTTTCTGGGTTGTGATACCACGGTTCTAACTTTTAACATTGACCTAAATTACCCAGACTCCTTTGTAATTTTGGGAAATGCATTTATCCTCACTATTGCTTATTTTTTAGTCCCTTTTAGAAAGTTAAAAATGCAAAATGGCGCCTAAAATAAAAGCTTAAATTTTATTCTAATTAAATCCAGTGCATTTTTTTCAAGTTCTGGGTTGTGTTGCCATGGTTCTAACACATCAAAAATTAGGATTAGAGGCTAATTTTAAGATTGATCTAAATTACCCAGACTCCTTTGTAATTTTGGGAAATGCATTTAACCTTACTAGGCCTATATTGTCCATTTTTAGTACGTTTTAGAATGGTAAAAATACAAAATGGCGCCGAAAAACAAAAGCTTTCAATTTTATTCTAATTGAATCCAATGCATTTTTTGCAAGTTGAATTTTATTGCTACTTGGAAAATTGTAATGTTTGACACCTGCTTTTTTCTGGGTTGTGTTACCATGGTTCTAACACATCGAAATTATGACTAATTTTAAGATTGACCTAAATTACCCATACTCCTTTGCGTTTCCAGATGTGGGGGAGTAGGCCATGATCTGATGATGAGGCCACGTGTTTCTTGTTTTTCCATATAGGGGGCTCCCGCAAGAGTGGACACTGACCCATATGAGTGTGTTTGAATTTGGTCCACATCTGCAATAACATTTGTCTCCTCCTTCAATTGTTTAGTTTTTGGTACTGTGCAGGAGCGCCCTTTGACCCCTGCATTTATTGTGAATTAAAAGTGGAATAAATGAGTCCAGCTGATTGAATTCGAATTGCACGTGTGTGTGCATTGTAACAGGGTATTTCCCAATTGTAACCCCCCTCTATTGCCCAAAATGTAATACAAAAATTTAACCTTTAAAATGATTTTCAAGGATTTAAAAATATGTTCAATAAATAAAAAAAAGGTTTTTTTTTTTTTGGTACTTTGAAAAACCTTGTTGAAAACTTAAGAGAGGGGAATTCCCCTTGATTGGGAACACGTGTTTTTCTGCAGTTCTTTGGCCCTGTTTTTGGATGCACGTGCAGATGCTTGTTAAGTTTTTACTGCAATTTCTTAAGAGAATAAATTTTGCAAATTATTAGAAAAAACGGTTTGTTTGTAGCTGTCAGGATGTTATTATAGATGGTGCATGGGGTAGCGCCCTGAGTGGAAAAATTGGGAACTAAATCGGCCATTTTGTTAGTGGCATATCCTTAATTAATGGCATCGATATAGGCTGTTCCTCAACTAAAATGTCGATGGCTTTAATTCACACAAGGGGCGAATAAGCCAAAAGTTGCTTTTTAGATACATGCTTGTATATATACAATAGCGTTTTTATGGAAAAAAGGTATAACTTGGAACATAAGCAATGTTAAAAGCCTGAAATTTGGTGAACAGATGAAACAATATATAGGCCTAGTTTATAGGGAATGTGCTAATGAACCTATAAAGTTACAGAAATTAATTTAACCAATAATAATTGTTTAAAAATACAGAAGTGAACAGTAGCGAATATCCAACAAGCTGTCATTCCTAAAAGTTGCAAGTAGCAACCTTTGCTTCCTTTTTTCCCTTAATTTTCTGTGGTCTACCTATCTCAACCAAGTTACAAGTATAGTGAATGGTACCATTCGTTAGTTTATCTTTAAAAAAATTTTCGAGGCCTGGATTTTTATTTCAAGACAAGTAGCGAATTTGACAATTTTCGCTCATTTTTATTTTTGCATTATTTTTATTCAATAGTTAAACTAATGGATGTGCACACGCGCTACTTCACACTTAATTCATTTTACTTTCCCGCAGAATTAATCAAAGTCAAACTAGCGAATGTGCAGTTTTAAGCCTTTTATTTCTCAAAATTACTTTTATATTTTTTACTAATTTAATTAATTAACAGAAATTAGCACATTTCCTATAAAATATATATATTGTTTCATCTGTTCATTAAATTTCAGCCCTTTTAACATTGTTTATTTCCAAGTATAATAATCTCACTTTTCCATAAAAACGATATTATCTTTCTAAAGCAACTTTTGGCTTATTCGCTAATTGTGAATAAGATAATATATCAAGGCCTGTTGTTTTTTTTTAAAGAAAAGTATACAGAAACTAAATATGTATTAGGCCTCAACACTTCCCCTTAAATGAAATAAAAAAGGCCTTTTGTATAATGCTGGCTGTGTGTGTGTGAGAAGGTATATAGTAGGCTCTCAGGTATAAAAGGAGATGTTGTTTTTCCCACAGGTGTTGAAACAGTCCCGGTGTCGCCAGTTGGGATGTACGGAATGTAAAGTTAGTAAACAGGCAGGCCGTCCCACATTCCAATAGGGCCAACACTGGCGCCAGTCTGACCCACGTCAACAATACAAAACCGATTAATCCATTGTATTCAGGTGTCTATAGTGCATATAGGGGGAGTTAGTGGCTATTTTGCAGGTGCCAAAAACAAAAGAACAAACTGCAGGATTTAGTGCAGAGGCGGGGAGATGGGATTATATTCAGCAAAGGCGCTGCTTTTTCTATAGCTAGTTTACTTTTTTTTCCCCACCGGCCTGGTGAATCCCGAAAGATCAACTGAGATTCAGTTGAGATTGGGGGGTAGGGCAGTGCCCTGAATCCCATATCGAGTATGGGATGCATGAATCATGAAAAATTAGAAAATTATTTTGGAATAGGCTATGTCTATATGATGGATTTTGCAAAACTTCAACAAGATTCACTTGAGATTTAAAAGATTAGTTTTGCCAGAATTACCAAAAAAAATCATTTTGGGATTTGTTTATATGCATGATTTAGTTGAATTTTGCAGCGCATCAGCAAGATTTACTTGGGATTTGAAAGATTAGTTTTGCAAGAATTACCCAAAAATAAAATCATTTTGGAATATGGCTATTTGATTTAGTGGGATTTTGCAAAACTTCAGCAAAATTCATTTGGATTTTGCAAAACTTACACAAGATTCATTTGGGATTTGAAAGATTAGTTTTGCAAGATTTACCTAAAAATCATTTGGGGATAATTATGTTTATATGATTTAGTTGGATTTTGCAAAACTTCAACAAGATTCACTTGGGATTTGAAAGATTATAGTTTTGCAAGATTTAGAAAATAAATAATTTTGGGATATGTTTATAGGCCTATGATTCATTTGGATTTTGCAAAACTTCAGCAAGATTCACTTGGGATTTGAAAGATTTGCTTTGCAAGAATTAACAACATCATTTTGGGATATGTTTGTTTATATATGCATGGTTTAGTTGGATTTTGCAAAACTTTACAAGATTCACTTGAGATTTGAAAGATTAGTTTTGCAAGAATTACCAAAAATTATTTTGGGATATGTTCATATGATTAAATTGGATTTTGCAAAAATTCAACAATATTCACTTGGGATTTGAAAGATTACTTTTGCAAGAATTACCAAAAAATCATTTTGGTATTTGTATTTTTTATATGATTTAGATCATGATCTACGCACTGACTATTGATGAAGTCTGACCCCATTTGCAACATTTGAAAAGGCTTAAATCTAATACCAATGTAAATGACAAATTGTTTCCTTGTTCAGCAAATATCCTTAGCTCGTAGTCAACTATTACTAAGCAAGTTTCAAAATCATTTTCATGGGTTGGTTCTTGCACAGACTTAGTATAAGGAGTAACGGGGCACCACTGGGCATCCATTGGGACTTTAGAAGGTGTGGGCTATAGTATAAATAAATAAATGTGAGAAAATGGACACTTTTTTAGATCCTTTAGGGACTGATCTTTGGTGTTTCTGATTCCTTGTAAATCACTTAGCAAAAGACCCGAAATGTTGTAAAAAAAATAACACTTGTTCGTGGGCTATGAAAAGCCACACACTTGAAAAACCCCTTCTTTTCTTTTTTGGTGTGTGGGAACCGCCTTGGTCTTTTTCTCACTCACCCCCACATTCTCAGACAGTCTGGCGCCAGGACCCTCAGCATGTGGCCCCTTCTTGCATGGGACCATTTGCAAGACATATGGGCTCTTTGTTTGAACCTCGACCTCATTTGCCGCTGGACTTTTTAATTGACCCTAAAAATACTGTTAGGACCGTGCAGATGACCCCTTGGGCTCTCCTCCAGATGGTCACTCACTTGAAAATTGGTGCCCACCTGCGAGAAGATTTCAAAACCACCCCTTGGGGCCCTTCCGCTCCCAAATTTAACCAATTTTTGGTGTATTTTATATCAATGGCTCAATTCAGAAGTAGCGAATAAGCCAAAACGTTGCTTTTGAGATAATAGCGTTATTATGGGAAAAAACTTGAAAAATAAACAATGTTAAAATGCTGAAATTTGGTGAACAGATAAAATGTATATTTTATAGGGAATGTGCTTATTTTTTTTAATAATTAAATTAGTAAATTTTAATTAAGTAATTTTGATAAATAAAAGGCTTAAAAATGCACTTTCACTAGTTTGACTTTGATTAATTTTGCAGGAAAACGAAATAAATTGAAGTGTGAAGTAGCGCATGTGCACATCCATTAGTTTGCCTATTGAATAAAAATAATGCAAAAAAAAATAAGCGAAAATTGTCACATTCGCTACTTGTATTTTAATAAAAATCCAAGTCTCGAGAGATTTTTAAAGTGTAAACTAACGAATGGTACCATTGGCTACTTGTAACTTTTAGGAATGATACCTTGTTGGATATTCGATACTTTTCACTTCTGTAACTTTAACAATTATTGGTTAAATTAATCTCTGTAACTTGAGGTGAATTAGGGTCACTTCCAGGATCACAATGGTACAATTATCTCATTTTACACAAATTGGTTTATTCGCTACTTCGAATTAAGCCATCGATATAAGGCTGGGAAGGCAAAATGTTTCTAAATTTAATTAAAATTTTCCTTAATTATGCGTCATCCTTGGTTTAAAATGCATGCATTAAAGGTTTTTTTTGCACTTTCAGTTTACCTAAATTTTAATTAAATTTATTGAAAATTTAATTCAAGGTGTGCAAATTTAGTTTTCTATTTTTAAAGATAGGCCTAGGCCTACTTTTTTGTGATGGACGCTACCATTGTTGTCCGCGATGCATTCTGGGATTACGTAATCGATGCGTTCGATTTTGTATTCCCAAGTTTCATTATTTTCCTTCCTATTTTTCCACTTTCCAAAGGTAAATTTGCTAATTTCTTGATTGTTTTTTGCTTATTTATGCCTTGAATGACGTCATTTGTTGATATTAGCGTCTTTAAAGGCGGCTTCATTTAATTAATTTGAACAAACACGATGTTTAAACACAAATTTTGGATGTTAGGCCTAAATTTCTTGTCATTCGATGTGTTCCAGGGTTAGACATTTCGTATTGAAAAATGCGTGTTGTTTTTTTATTTTAAAAGCAAACAAGCTAATATTGCCTTTTTTAGTTGTAATATTACTTTTTTAAAAGGAAAATAAGTTTGGAAATGGCTTTTTGACAAGCTTTAGTCTCATGAAAGATGTGGTTTTGGTATTCAGTGTAAACACGGAATTTCCTCTTTTTTGACTCCTTTTTAAAACTGTTTCCACATGTTTTATCTCCTTGAAAATTGGTGTCCTGTTATGCCTTGACTTTAGGGAATTTGAGAAATGTAGGAAATGTTTTCTTGGAACATTGATTCACAACTTCTTATGGAATAATTAAAACTATGGAACGCCAACTAGTGCCTAATCAGGATATGTTGACATTAACCAATTAATAACGTTAACTATTACGCATTGGCTAATTATGTCAGCCATCTTAGGAATCAACAACAAGCTCGTTGACCTGGGTTGAATCTTAGGAATCTGCTTGCACTTCAGTGACAAATATTTTTAACTGTATTTGCATATTTCTGATTGCATAGATAAAAATGTGAAGCCAAACAAGGGCTCGAAACTTACCACGACTACTACTAGATGGTGCTAGTAGCAGCCAATTGTGAATAATTCAGTATTTCTCACTATAGTCACCACTAGTGGGCAATATGGCGCTATTCCTGTTTTACATAAAATCAGTGATTTCTTCATCAAATTGCAATATACTTCACTTTGCTAGTAATATTTTGTTATTCTCCCATTTATTAAAAATGACTTTTCCAAAAGTAAAACATTTTTAAAAATCATAGGCCTATACAGTGTTATTAGGAAAAATAAGTCTATAGGCTATACAGAAATTCTTATGATTTTACTTATTTTTGATTACATTCATGTATAACATTAAAAAACATTCCTGTAATTTTGGAAAATAATGTTTTTAACAATGATCTTAAGATGCTCCACACTAAATCACAAAACATCGTTATATAACGAAATTGGTTATAAGTTTGTTGTACAACTTAAATAACGTCATATATAACGTGTTACTGAAGGATGCTATATATGTGATATATAGGCCTATAGTGATATACCAAGAAAAATTTTATATGACATCATGTGATATAACTCTTTTTTCTTCTCTTTTTGTAAGAAGTTATATAATTTTG
>JAQIXP010001108.1:0-20187 GCA_034700285.1 Proteroiulus fuscus | reverse complement strand
TTTATTGATAGATATTGTCAAATGCAATCGCAATTTCCATTTTAATTATAATTTTTCACGCTCTTTTTATTAAGACCTACTTGTTTCAAAGTGAGACTGGCCCTTTAAATAAAATGTCCCGAATACATGGATTTGGATGAAAATATAAAAGCCCAAATAGGCACCATTTAACCGACAGTATGTAGCGTCCTCTACTGGATAAAAGGCTTCAGCTCTCATGAAAAACGAACCCATGCATGTCCTAGAGGGCGCCACCAACTTTTAGTGTCTGCTGAAATCCTTGGAATAATGGCGCCTAACGTGTATTTGGCAAAGGTCATGATTTCTTCAACATGGAAATTCTGTTGCAATTATTATTCTCACAGCCACTCATATATAATAAGTGAGTACAACTAAAATATCGCTTGTTACAAAGTGGGACTTTTCCTTAGGGGCCTACATGAAATGCGTGAACATTTTTTTCAGTTTTTATAAATGTCAAGACTCTCCCCCCAAAAAAATTTCGGAATTACAACACCAGGCCCCCGCCCTGATACCCTTCCCCCAGTCCCAGCATTTGGCAGTAATTCAATGTGATTAGAATTCCTTTGTCAAGATACTTCTCTAATTCCAAGTAGGAAATGTCTGATACCTAGATGGGTCAATGCCAACAGAAATTATGTATATAAAGAAATCTATATATTATATGAAATTATTTCACTCCTGAGATTCAAGTCAGCAAGAAAACTTCTCTACCTTTTAAAATACTCAATTGTATCTTCTTTAAAATATGAAATTCAACGCTATTCTAATGGTGTTGTGCCTGGCAGCAACAGGTGCAATAATCCCAGCAGGTAATAAAGAGTTTGTCATTATTTTCATTGTTTACTCTTATGTTAATTACCTATTAAATTTATTGTCTAATCTGCATGCTATAATTTTTAATAAATAGTTTATGGTGATTTCCCATCTCGAAGTTTTGAAGGAATGTGCTTCAGTGACCAAAACTGTGCTACAATTTGTAAACTGAAGGATCGCGCCCGCAGTGGCCACTGTGGAAGCTTTCCACCAGCATGCTGGTGTGAAAAAAAGCATTAAAGCAACTACTTTTTGTATTTTTTGGTATATTTTAAAAATTATGCTGTTGGATATCTGAAATAGTTTACTGAATTGAAATAAAGGCTTTATCATTTCAAATTATGTGTTTTGTTTTACTGAAACATTACCTCATGATAGTCTCATGGTTTATTTTAAGCACAAACCAAAAATTATCCCTTTTTGAAAACTTTTCTGCAGAAGCACCAGGTTTCTACCGAAGGAAAAGTCCATCATATTTCTGCAAAAAACGTCATCTCTAATTCTGAAATTATTTTATGTGAATTTAAATAGATACATTTTTTGTAGGCCTATATAGAAAATAAAAATTGACAATATTTCAAATTTAATCAGAAAACTAAACTTGGATTAATAATATGAATTTCATTTAAAAAATTACAAGAATTTTATACCATTTTCTTAACAGCAATATTCAAACTGGATAAACTTACAACGTGTAGGAACTCGTGTAACAAGTCCTAAACCAGTAATTAGTTAAATACTAACTGTAGTACATGTTAAATGACCCTGAACATAGCTAACAAATGTCTTTGCAAAAGAAATTCCCAGAAATAGATACTTTCATGCTTGAGGTGTCAGGTATTGACCTCGTATTGCACGTTTATCAATTGCAATTTTATGGTATTTTCCCCACTTTTAGTTAAACTTAAAATGTAGCCATTTTCATATTTTTAAACTTTGTTGACAATATCTACAATGAAAAATGAGATGTCCTCTGTCAAGTCTAACTACAACAACCAAAAATAATAGCCTATCTCATCATGAATAAAAATTCATTATAAAATAAGAATTTATGCAAAGTATAATGCCTATTAATGCATTATTACAATGCATGTCTACACGACTATTCTTATTAAAATTTCTTTAAACAAATTCCTTCAAAATTCCTAAAATTTCCAATGAAATGAATTGTTGTTAATGATAATAATCAAAAGGACAATCATATCAAATAAATAACGAATTTACAAAGAAAATATTTAAATTTTAAAGAAAAACTAATTTCATAATTATGATTTTTAAAATTATCTTGCCTTGTTCATTGCAACAATTCAGATGCAAATATGATGAAAAATTGAATTCCACCGAATTCCGGTAAAAATATTTTTTAAAAAAACACTAGAAGTAGAAATTTCAAAAAAAAATTACAAATATTTCCTCTTTACTTAATTGGCAGCACGTAGGCATTACCAGTTTGCCTTCAAATATTAGCAAGAATAAATATTAAAAGATGTAAATCAGAAATTTCTCAAGAATTGGCTTTAAAATTTGTAGAAATACTGCAGGAAAAAACCCATTTAAGATTTTACGTAACTTAATCAGTACAAAATGCACAGCAGTTTCCCAACTGGAAAATACCAGAATATTTTTGAAGGCATTGTTATCATTGCCTTCTTAGGACCTATCAGGTGAGACCTGTACAAGGAAGTGTTCATGACCTTTTGACCAAAGCCCAACCAAAATCATATAAATAGCCCAGCACAAACAGTAATTAAATCACTCTGCTAGCTGCAAGACGATATACGAGGTCCATTGGTATTTTACCTAATTCGAACATCTCAACAATGAATTTCTGCGTTTTCGTGATGATTCTGTGCTTGGTGGCAACAGTAACTATTCCTGCAGGTATTAAATTTTCCATTATACGTTTTTTTATATTTCACATATTTTGGTTAAATTTCTTGGCAGAAAATAATTTGAACTACTAATAACTAAACTAGCCGAAGCAGACTTCCCTTCAGGCCACTTTAAAGGAGTGTGCTTCAGTGATAGCAATTGTGCAGGAATTTGTAAAGAGGGAGATAAGGCCCGTTCAGGTCATTGTGGCAGCTTCCCTCCAAAATGCTGGTGTGAGAATTAACTTGGACCTGGATGATCTTCTCAATCCAAATACGGACTACGCTGAGATTTTTTATGCTAAACCATGACTAAAGCTGGATGTTTTTATATTGTTGTGACGACATTGTTGATAATGTTAGAAAACGTTGTAATATTTTAAAACACAAAATGAACCTTGTAGATACTCCATGCTCATTCATTTTACCATGTATTTATAAAAAATAAACTTATTTTACTATTTATATATTTGACGACTTTTATCCTATAACAAATAAGTGTTTCAGCAGGTACAAATCCTATGTATCACTTAACTTCAATGGATTTTGCTAGAATTTTGTTTAAATGTTGCTAAAACTCTTTTTCCTCTTTCACATTCATTCCTAACTCTTAAATGCACGGGCACTTACTGTTCTGACTTAACTTCATTTAGGATTGTGGAAAAAAATCAACAATCTAATTGAAATTATTACTAAAATATATTATTTAGCTCTTAAATTGATCAACAAAAAAAACTAAATCAGTAACAATTTCTTTTCACAGTTTCAAATCTGGTTAATTTACAACGCAACTTCCAGTTTAGTTATGGCTCAACACCAGTATATTAAGATAGGCATTTGTTGAATTTAGTTACATTTGCATAATACTTTAGTCATTTAATGAATTTTGTGATTTGCTTAATTAGCATATATAATTTCAAGTCATGCATTCCTTCGCTTTTTCATCATCACTATAACGTCGACTGTGACCTTTGGTTACATGACTATAATCTGTCGTTAAAACTAATGCCCAATTGCCAAATGTCCAATTTTACCAAAAATTTGGGATCTTGGGATCATTCAGGGATCTGCAATGATAACTTATTTCTCTTAGTTAAGTAAAAAAAAAAACTCAGAAAGTTTATTTGGCTATGGCTTATACCATAGTCTCTCACAACAAGCTTGATGAAAAAAATACTGGACCATCCAGTAGAAGTCCAAAACAGTAACAACTCGTCACGTGACAGGATAATGCAAACAATAAGGTTATATGTATGTGCTTGCATGGAGCTATGTCTTTGCTATGGTAACCATAATGCCACAGGCGATGGCACAAGTTGTAAGTTCCTTAAAATTCACTGGAAATTGGAGTTTTAGGCCACGTGATGTGGTAGTTCAATGAAAAAAATAACATTAAACAAGAACTGCATGTTCTTCTTGGTTTTTGAAGCTAAGGCGAAACGAAATAAACACTCACGGCTGCCTATTTCATCAAGACTCTAGAATCCTGAATCTCAATCCAGTATACCACAAAAAATACTTTCATGGCAAAAAAAACTTAAAAATTACTCCAATCCTTCAAATCCTGTCCAATCCTTTGAAAGATTTTGGATTACGAATAGTACGATGGAACTAAATTTCTAGGATTCTGGCTTGAGATTGATGATTTTTAGATTCGAGTCTTGAAGAAATAGGGCCCTGGTAGCTCGGTATTTATTTTGGTACAAAACTTGCTTCATGTAACTTGATGTAAATCAAAATGACTGTTTTAACAGTTAGTTTTTGTCAATCACCTGTTCAATGATTTCAAGCTCCAGTAACTTGGAAAAATCCGCCCAAAAGAATCTTTTAAAAACATCAGAAATAAAGATTTAAATTTGGGGCCTTTTTAATAGGGCATTTTTACTGAACTAGTAAGAATTCCAATCTGGGCACTTCAATGGCGTGTGTTTCAGCAGTAGAAATTGTGCAGCAGTTTGCCAACTAAAAGATGGTGCACCATCCGGGCACTGTGGAAGCTTTCCAATAAATTTTGGTGTCTGATGTAATTGTTGACTGGTAACTTCACTTCACTATTGTTAATTTTAATCTTTACTATGTAAATATGTATATAACATGCTGGATTTTTTGTAAATCTAACGAAGGCTTTTGCTTAATAAAAGTTTCTATATACATGAAATGATTTGCCTATCAGTAATAAGTTTCACAGCCCAGATATCCTTTACTTGAGAACTCAAAAAAATAAACATAAATAAATAAATCTTAAATACTTTAAGCAAATTTCTTGAAATAAAACTTCATTCTGTGCAAAATCAAAATACTTAAAAATTGTATTAAAGGAAAAGTCCCACTTTAAAAGAACTGGGTTACAGGAAGAATAGCATGAAAATTTATGAAATTTATAAAAATTCCAATATGGTTTGAGCCTACCAATCATTAAATCAAACCCAAATAGACACAATTTCACTAACAGTATTTAGCACCCTCCACTGGATGAAAGGTATCAACTCTCGTTAAACACATAAGACATGTATGCTGTAGAGGGCGCCAGCAACGTCGTGATGTCTTCACTATCGAATCTTTGCTGCAATTATTATTATTGTCACAGTTATTCATATCTAATAAATGTGAGCAACTTAAATATCACTTGTTACAAAGTGGAACTTTCCCTTTAAAACTGAGTTGCATGTTTTTAATTATAGCTATTATATCAATGAAAGCTCTTAATGCTTTTGGAGTATTTTTTTTTAAAGATTTTAAGATAAATTAATTGGACATTACTAGAGTTTACCAGTAAATATTACCACGAAGATGTACAAATATTTAACTCTTTTTTGAAATAGGATTACAACAGGTTAATCCTTGTGAGGATTTCAAATAACTTAATAAGAAAATCTTGAAATGGGTAAAATCCAACAGGAAAATTCCAGAACATATATCATTATTGTATTATCATTGTCTTCTTAGGACCAATCAGGGGATAACCCACACAAGGAAGTGCATATAACCATTAGACCAAAGCCAAACCAAATTCCCTTTTAAATAGCCCAGCACGAAACGTATTGAAATCATTCAGCAGCAAGGCAGTAAGACTTAAACTACGAGCTTAATTCACACATTTTAACCATGAAATTCTGCGTTTTTGTGATGGTTTTGTGTTTGGTAGCAGCAGTAACTATTCCAGCAGGTAACTATTTTCGCCCTACAATTCATTGTTTTCTTATATATTTTAAGTCAATTTCTTAGTAGAAAGTTAAAGTTAAACAAACTGGTTATTAATAACAGAATTATTTTCTGTTTGTTAACTATAGCTGAAGCAGACTTCCCATCAGGCCACTTTAAAGGAGCGTGCTTCAGTGATAGCAATTGTGCAGGAATTTGTCAAGGGCAAGATAAAGCCCGTTCTGGTCATTGTGGCAGCTTCCCTCCAAAATGCTGGTGTGAGGGTTAACTTGGACCTGGATGATTCCGTTTCACTTGTCAACCCAAAGACTACTGACTTCGCAGAATTTTTAAACTTAACCATGACGAAGGCTCCGTAATTATACATTGTTTCTTTTATTGTTTAATAATTATGTTAAATATTATAAAACTCAAAATGAAACTTGTAATTGCTTTATGCGTTGACATTTTAAAATGATTTTAGACAAATAAATGCTTATTATATGATTACTTTGCGATTCTTTCTCTTAATTTATTTTTTGTTTCAACTAATTCTTCTTTAATAAACAAATTAAGGCTTTTCACATGTCTAGATCCTCTGAATAAATGCTTCATTGATTTGATATTGAAAATTTGTTTGGGGCAATGTAATTAATACTCCTTTTATCTTTCATATTCATTATGAAATCTGAAACTTGGATATGACAACCCTGTCAATATTATAGTACAAGCTACAGCCCTTAATAATGGTACATTTTCACTACACTTTATAACAGTAAATCCATTCATACTAAATTTAGTCGGGAACTATTTCTCTTAATTTTAATAAAAACTATGTTTATCCCAGTCAGTCATGTTATTACCATGTTAACCAAGCAGTCACAGCTGATGTCATAAGTTTGCAAGTTGTCAAGTTCATTGGAAAGTGATGTGCATGGTAGTCCAATGTAAACATGACAGTCTTATGATTGGGACATGATTGCTTTATAAGGCCACCAGGTGGCCCGTTATTTTTTACTGTCTAGCTTGGGTTATCACATTTTTTTAATACCAAATTTGCTATGGTATTTGAAATTCAAAGTTAAAATGCTGGTCACGTGTGTTTTTGAAAAATCAAGTTTGTCAAGCATTTGTTTAATGATCTCAAGCTTCAGTAAATTGGTAAAATACACCCAGAACATCGTAGCAAAAATAGGATAAAGAAACCGATTTGGGGCCTTTTTATTGAACGAGTTGGAACTTATGTTTTTGTCCTGTCATGAACCCATTACCTTCGTATTTTATTTAGAACCCAAAACAAGCCTAATTTGAAGATTGATTGACAGTGTTAAAAACAGGTGCATACATTAATACTATATTAACTGTAGTTTCCATTTAGCTGAATTTTTTTTAAAATTTCTGATCTGAGAAATAAAAAAAAATTGATACTAAGGCCGCTAGTTTGCATTATGATGTCGATATTCATGGCCTGTAGCATTTAAAGAAACATTCAAGTGCAAATCTAAGATCAGGCAGTTTTTGTTGGAATTGTTTGCCTAAGAATATCATGGTTCTCTCCAGGTTTACAGGAGATAAATACGAGAAGCCTGCAAGCCAGGCTTTTGGAATATTGCCATACATTTTTATAAGTGATTGATCCGATGGATGATTTTGTAAAAGGCAAATAATAACTTAATTTCTTTCTCTCAGTTTAAAACTTGCCAGTCATTGTTAATTGTGCAAATGTAAACATATTGTAATACTAATTATCAATATGCAAATATACCAGTGGGAATGTAAAAATATTTCAATAATTCATCAAGCAACATGATAATAAAATTACCCGGCAAGAAAATAAAAAATTCAAGAACTTTAACGCAATACTTGGCATTTTGTTTTCATTTCCAGATCATGATGAAATGGTCTTGACTCAGACAAATCGCTAAAAATAGGCACATGTGTCCAGTCAGAGAGTATTATATTATAATTATGCTATTCACTGAGAAGTACCTATAATTTCACTGCCAACTACTTAAAAATGCATTTCTCCATCATTATTACTTTGTTGTCTTTGTTTCAACAGTAGAAATTATGCAGCTGTTTGCCAACAAAAAGACGGTGCTTCGGTGTTCTGATGTAGTTATTGACTGGTAACTTTACTTTGTTGTTGTCACAACTCATAATTATTTTACTGTATAAATAGGTATGCAGTGCTTGAATTTTTTGTATGTTTGACAAAAGCTTCACTGAATAAACTTTTTATGTATAAAATGCTTTGCTTATTATATGAATTTTAATTTCACACTTGTGAGTTTCACAGTTGAACTCATAACAATTAAAACCTAAAACAAAATCAATTAATGCATATTTTCGAATGCAAAGCTGACAAAAAAGTTCATGCTTTCATTGAAGAGAATTTTACACAAAACAAAACTCAGTTTATTTTCTTAATGCCAAGTGAATCATATCAGTGAATCAATGCCATTGAATTCACATTTTAAGATTTTCTTTCAATCTATTTAAAACATACTTTATTAAGTGCTGGCAAACTTCTATCTCAGCTTGATGTTAGCAATCTTAAAAATATAAATTCTGGGCCAACGCATTGCTTATACCATTTGAACAGAAAACAAAATGGCTAGTTAACTGGCTGAATTGTATTTTTTAATTATAACCAAAATCAATTAAAGATTTTATGCTTTTGGACTATTTATTTAAAAAAATTTCAAATTTACTTAAGTGACAGCACTTTGACCTCACTAGAGTTTATCAGTAAATAATAGCATGATGATGCAAAAATGTAAAAGATATAAAAATATTTTTAGGGCTATAACCTTTCTTAGATATGCAAATTAGAATTTTCTAGAATTGGCCTTAACTCTTTTAGACATTCTAGAAATTTAGCAGGAAAATTCCAGCAAGAATTTCAAAAAAAACTTTATTAGCCAGAAAATCTTGAAATAAACCTGCCCAAAAACAATAACACAGTTAATAGGAAATACCCAACAGGAGAATTCCACAATATATTTGGCGGTATAATCATTGTGTTCTTAGGACCTATCAGGTGTGACCCATACAAGGAAGTGACATGACCTTTAGACACAAGCCCAAACCGATTCTCCTATAAATACCCCAGCAGGAACAGAAGTGAAATCATTCTGCAAGACAATAAGGTTTCAACTAGTTCATATATTTTAAGGAGTAACCATGAAATTTTGCATTTTTGTGATGGTTTTGTGTTTGGTAGCAGCAGTGACTATTCCAGCAGGTAACTACTTTCGAACTACAAATCGTTGCGTTGTTATATATTTACGATGAAATTAATGAGTAGAAAGTTTAAACTGATTATTATTAATAACAAATTTATTTTCTGTTTGTTAACTCTAGCTGAAGCAGATTTTCCATCAGGACACTTTAAAGGATGGTGCCTCAGTGATAGCAATTGTGCAGGAATTTGTAAAGGGCAAGATAGGGCCCGTTCTGGTCATTGTGGCAGCTTCCCTCCAAAATGCTGGTGTGAGGGTTAACTTGGACCTGGATGATTCCGTTTTACTTATCGATCCAAAGACACTGGACTGTACAGAATTTTTATTGTTAACCATGACGACGGCTCCGTAATTATACGCTGTTCCTTATATTGTTTTGAGGACATTATTATTGACATGTTTTAAAAAATGCTATTATATAAAAATCAATGAAACTTTTCATTACTCTCTGCTTAGTGATTTTAAAATGTATTTAAAAAAAATAAAAGTTTTATTTTAACATTTACTTGTTTTAAGTATCCCGATTTTTCATGTTTGCCAAATTAAAGCTTTTCTTAGGTACAGATCCAGATCCTTTATACTTTGTATCATTTTGATACAGAATTTGAGATTTCCACATTTTTGGACAAATGTAGTTAAAATGTCTTATCATTCACATTCATTATTGACTCTTGAATCCAAGGGCGCTTATTATTCTGACTAATCTACTGCACTGGCCCAACTAGGATTTACCAAGGGGGTATAGGGGTTTACACCATTGTTTGGGGTAAGATAGCCCCCCATTTTGTCCCACTTTTACTTTTTTTAAAGAAAAAACAACATAAAAACATGGCAGGCAAATAAAAGCATTTGGGGTCTTTTCAGTTGGGTCTTTACACTTAAACGAATAGAAATTTTAAGAGGGTTTTTTTTGTCCATGAAACATTACATCTTCAAGATTTTTTTTATTTATTTATTACCCAAAACAAGCTTTAGCTCATCTTACAAGATTGGCAATGTCAAAAACAAATGCATACAATACTATAGTCACTGCACTTTTCATATTGCTAAATTAAATTTAGGTACTAGGCCTACTGTATAAAACAACATGGATACTAATGCCACAAGATTGTATTCTGGTGTCAATATTCATGGCTCCTTAGCATTTAAAGAAATGTGCAAGTACAAATCCAGGATCAGACCTATTTTTTGGAATCGCTTGCCTAAGAATACGTCTCCAAGTAGAAGATATCAGTTCTCCAGTTTCACATACGATAAATACGAGCAGTATAGTAATGTAATCCAGTCTTTTGGAATATTGCCATACATTTTGATATATGATGGATGATATTGGAAAAAGAAAAATCTCCAGTTCCACGAACGTGAAAGTAAATATACTCGAAAATAAGAGAAAATAAAACTTTGGTCAAACTGGATCTACCCGACAATGCACCATTCATATATGCAGTGGCTTGCAATTTATCCAAACAATTTGGAGAGTAGGCCTACAATGTTGAATTTTGAGACTTGTTGTTCGTTATCAAAAAGGCGGATTAATTTTAATTAGCAGATTTAAATCAAAAATATTTCAATAAAAATCTTAAAATTACTTCAAAGAATTATAAAATAAGTAGTTTTACTACTTGCCATGCCACAGTAAGGCAATAGAAGGCCTCATGCAAGATAACTGCAACCGATCATAAAAAACTGGCACCAGGTGGCAGGCCCAGGTCCAAAAATTGTTAAAATCGATTATAATATAATAATTTAAATTAATTTTTGTTTTGTTTCAATTAACCTTCTTTCTAAGCAATGGAGTTTACCACCCATTTGTTAGGCCTATGGACAACCGTAAGTTTATTCTGCTCATAGTTTAGTAAAAATTGGCTAAACTTTACGTGAATCGCTTCTTGGAAACCATGTAACAAACCAATTTCCCTGCAGGTCGTAGAAATTAAACAGCCAAGTGCATGATTAAAAGTGATAAAGATGCATTGGATATCACTTGTGTCTGGAATTAGATGTTATTTAAAGCATCTGAGCTATGCCTAAGTAATTTTCTAGCAATCGGATAGTTTAAGGAATTGGTTTAGGACTATTAATTTAGATTGCATTTTGCACTATATTTAGTGTGTATCAAGCATGTGAAAAAGAAAATGGTTTCCTAGAAATTGTCTCAAACTTACATTCAGTTTATATAAAAAAAAAGTTTCCAAGTATATATCATTAACAACAGTTTTACTTTTCCGCACTAACCTGTTTAGTATCCTAACTTCTGCTAATGTAAACAGAATTTTTTTTTGGATAATCCTACATTTATTCTAGTAACATTTTTTTTATCAATATTTTCATATAATCCTATATATTAAATAAAATAAAGCCACTAATTTCTACAGAAAACGCATTTCAGAAATAAGGTTAAAAATTTCTGCGGAAACAAGCTCTGCATGCTTCTGCAGAAATCATGAAGCATGCTTAGATTTTTGCAGAATATATATATCAATGTAAATTGTTTGCAGAAGTTAGCCACCTTAATTCTAATAATAGTTTCTGTAAAAAATATTTTCGCGTGGATTATCAACTGTTTCATGCAGTTAGTGTTATATACATTCAGGCTATTCATAAAGTTCCTGACAAAATTTTAAAGGCAAGAATTTTCCACTAACAAAGCTTAGGCTTACTTTGCAATCCCACAAAATAAGGATTTTTCAGAACCAACCAGAATATACATATTTCTGTAGAATTAATTCAAATTTCTGTGCAGAATATTCAGGCAATGAAATCAGAAGGTTCAATTCTTTCAAAATTCGGATGAAGTCCTGACAAAACAATTATTCAGAAAATAATCTTATACATGTATATTTAAAGGGAAGAAATCTGCAGTACTTGCTACAACTGTTTGTGTAAAATTCTAGGCTTACTATGATATTTTTCTATACATTTTCTTTTGATAATTTTATGAATCCAAAATCAGACGACTTTGCAACTATATACCAAGAAGCAAATGGATGCACATTTATATAGGATAACAGAAGATTTTTATCATCACTATAAGTTATCAACAATGGTCACCCAGGCATATTTACAGAACTCCATGGACTGTCAAATAGACAATCAACAATGTACCTAGTCAATAAATAAACAAAAATGGCGCCGGAAATACAATTACATCATATCCCCATATAGGTTATAGGGTACAATTTCTGGTAATAAAATGTCCAATATACATATATATGCTGTATGAAAATGATGGGCCTCTGTATATATATCGAAAATGTCTATTATTTTTATCTCAAATTAAAATCTACAATATTAATACAGCACTGGAGCTGTCTTATGTATCCAAGAGCGAATCCCCTCTCCTTTATCTTAAAACTCAGTGTGAATATCGAATTGCGATTAAGCCAATGCAAGTCATAACAAAATATTCATAAAACCCAACTCTATAAGGCTAGTCGAATAGCTAAGAAAAAGCCAGTCTATAAAGGGCACTCGAAAATGTCACGAAAAATGGCAAGGAATCGATTAACCCGATTTGAAAAATTGCAACACGCATGAAAAATTTCACATTTGGGCTGCCCATTGAGCCAAAAATAAATCCAAAAATGGGCCTATACAAATGATTCACATATGCACATATTTAAAAAAGAAGAAGACGAGCAGTACTACCAAATACCTTTTCTATTTTAATCCGATAAAAATGAAGCAATAAGAAGCTTATCTGGAAAAAAATATTGTGAAAAAAAAGAAAGGAAGACAATAGTTTTCCCACTGCGATTTCAAGGAACAACAAATCTCAATATAGGAAATTTCCATAAATTTAAATACCACGCACGTTTTACAAACATAATTAGTACAGACATATTTTTCTAGACTTAAAAAAGTCAGAAACTGGGTAAATTTCAGAAAGGTGATGAATTTCTGTGGGGAAATTTGGCAAAATAATGTTCTGCAGAAAACTACAAGCTTAATTCATAACAATCAGTGCAAATGCAGATCATGTATCAATACCTATTAGTAGCTTTAACCTTAGGGCCAGTTTCTACAACAATATAGTTACAATTTAATTAACTTTTCTTAGATTATCTTTACATTCCTGAATTTTCATTGGCCCAAATCAATCACATGTTCGTGATAATCTGGGATTAAGACTTAAATGTTGTTAGAGAAACTAGCCCTTAATCTGACAAAACTAAACCTAATAATAGATTCACTAATCCTACTTATTCTATATATTTGTAGGTTTTAATTTAATATTTTTACTTTCATAGGATTATACTTATTAGTAGTGTACTTGTGTCCCTTTTTATTCTTGGGATTAAACATTATTATTATATTATACAGAAGTATTTCAGTAGCTTACATTGGAATATAAATAAATATCAATTTTTCTGCAGAAATCCCTAGTTTTTCATTTTGCAATGCATTTTATGCAGAACTAGACAATTTATCGACCAAACTTATAATATTTCAAATGCATTTATTAAAAAATCAGATGTATTTTGCAAAGTGCTTAAATTTTGATATTACTTCTAAAATACAAATGCATTAAATTAAGTGTGAAATGCATGCAGATTAAATCCAAAGCCATGCATTTTCAAGTATAATATCTTATAGTATTAATTTCAAAATACATTTTAAAGTTAAAGTCTCCCAAATGGTGATCACCTTCTCACACGTTATTTTGAAAATAAATACAAACAATAGTTGAGATGGACACAGACCTTATAACATAATTCAGAAATCATGACTTTTCTAAATTGCAACGATGGCTCATATTATTTGAGTAGTTATTTTTGTAAACTAAAACACTGAAATTGTTCATGTTGACTTTATGGAATAGTCGTGTGTTGAATTCCTAAGATTGCTAAAAAAAAAAGCGACTGCTTGTACTCAGCTTTATCATTTAAAAATAACTTGTAACAAGGCGAGACTTTCCCTGTAATGATTACTTGATCTGCACTATTTCATAACAACTGCATAAGTAATGTTAATGGCATATAACTTTTATTAATAGGGACTTTGCGCCGCACAACAAAAATTGATAAAACTTACAAAAGTATAACATACAACGAAAGTTACAAACTAAAATATCAAAGTGCATTTTATTCATAAAACGATGAAACTTGAGGTAATAACAGCTAGGAAACTAATTTTAAAGTAATTTCAATTTATTTATTTATAATATTAGAATTGGATTGCTGCCAACTACTTTAAACTTTCGTTGTTAATTAAACTTTTGTAATTTTTTCCAACTTTTGTTGTATGGCGCAAAATCCCTAATGTTATGTTTTACATTTTACAAAATCAAAATAATCCGAATTTTTAAGCTTTTAAATCTCCCTGTTAATTATTACTATTCGCACAGACTGATAATTACATATTATACAGTTCCCCTTCAAACGAATAAGCTCAATATTTGGCTGAGTTTTAAGAAACAGGTAAACAATATATGAGCAAGACTATATTTTTCCAATTTTCTTATAAGCAAGAGTAGGCCTAAGTTTTTTTGCTCAAAATATTCAGGTTTTTTTTCCTCCATCATGCACGCATATACTATAAAGCAGCAAATTTTACATGATTCTCGGTACATGTAGGGGTCTATATAGTTTTGCATACTCCCCCCTCTCTCCCTGCACGTTTATATATCTCTATAATGCCGTTTATATATTCTTCATGAATTTAAAATTCATGCATGTCAGCAGCATGTGTAATTTGATCTTTGCATTCAGCTTTTTTATAAGTTCTCAAAGGCAAAAAAAATGAGATGATATATACACTTCTGGAAGGTAGAAAAACAAAACTGGTGAAAATAAAGATGTCCATCCAGTTGAGTTCACAACTAGCAAAATTGAACCCTGCTGTTTATTTGTCCTTCCCATTTCCTGAAGAAAAATATTTCGTTTTTTCTCTGTTGTGTATTAAGTGCAGCTATACCACCCATTGGATTGCAATATCTATTGATGCAATTCAATACACGCTTCTGGGGTTATTACTTCAGATATTATGATGAGAAGTTTGCTGACTTGGTATTCGTCAGTGCAGTGAGAAACAACAGCACTAAAATGCAAATCAGTCTGTTGAATTTCAAATTGGGCATTAGAATGCAGGAGTGCACAGACAATGGGATGACCGAATGGGCTTGGGATAATGCCGTAAACAGCGAAATAAAAGCCATTTTCAACAACACCAAACTTATAATCATGTTCGAAGATACGATTGCTTCAAAGACTGATATGTATGTGCTGTACGTATAGAATATATAATAAACTATATTATGCAATGGGAAAAAGTAAAAACAAAAAACACAATAAAAATACAACTAAAAAAGATAAACGGAAATAAGATATACCATGGTGTCTATACCAGACTGTTCAAACCAAAAAACGAGTTTTTTTAGGAAAAATTGTGACTTTTCTATGCCTTCTTGTAATATTTTTATTTATTAAAAATACCTGCAGGATTCCAATTATACTAAAAATTTAACTAACAAATACATTTTGAAAATCACTACGTTTGCTAATATGATTAAGAATTCAACCAATGCATATTTGGGTCAATTTCAAGTGTAATAATGAAGAGACAAATTTTATAACTTATATGATAAAAAGTATGACTTTTTACAATATAATTTATTATGACTTTATGCCCTGGTAAATTATAAGCCCAAATATATAGAAAAGAAAAGATTTAGCAGAAATCATCAGAAAGCACAGCAGAATAAATGAAAATATAAAACATTCTTGCCGAATTTTTAAGAAAATAAAGTTTGCAGGGTACAAATATTTAGGAATTTTAATGAAATTTATCATAATATTTCCAAAAAAATATGCAATTGAGATCCCATTCATGTTCCCATTGTTGAAATTTACCAGAAAGAAACTTATCAGAATATTTACCAAAAAAAAAGCAATTGAGATCCTATTCATGATCCCATTGATGAGATTTATCAGAAACTCACCAGAATATTTCCAGAAATTATGCAATTGCATATATCTCATTCATGATCCCATGATGAGATTTACCAGAAACGTATCAGAATATTTCCAAAAATATGCATTCATAACTTATAAATTTGACTATAAATTCACTTTAGCTAATCCTACCATAAAATCCTACTATGACTACTCTGACTTTAACTAGTCTGAAGCTGCAAAACACTCTAAAACTGAGTAATTTAAAAACAATAACCATTAAAAAAACTATGAATTTGAAGATGCAATAATCATAAAATATAATCCATTAATAAAAAGCATAAGCCAGTAATAAAATATAATCCATGGACACTTTTCAAACCAATAAAAAATCAATTCAAAAAATATTAAAAACTGATAAAAATGCATCCACATTACATTAAAACTAATCTGTTGAGTGAAATGCCAATAGCATGAGATGCCTTTTTGCCAATTTAATGATTCATACTCAAATGATTTCTAACGAATATAGTAAGTACAGGACATTTTCCCCCTTTTATAAAAATATGGGAATTTTAAAAAAATACAAGGATAGGAATTTCCCCCATGTTTTTAAAGGTATTACAGGCAGGTTTTTTTTCCAAATTTGAATCACATTTTTGTGCGGTTATATATCCAAATACATTTCAATATAACCAAATTCAAATTTAGGAAGATTATCAAATTAATAGCAAACTATACCGACATAGAAAACTAAATTTGACCCCATACGGTGAGTTCAACTTTCAAAAAATGGTGAAATTGATTCCAACTTTCATTACTGATACATAAAAATTTATATTTAAGAAACTCAGACATAAAATGAATAAAACTTTATCACTAATGGACAACTACCGGTATGAAGATTTTTTTTTTTTAAATGTGTTACCAATACTATAGTATACAAGTCCATGCAGCTCTTATTCCTGCAATATGCCCAATTAGATGCTTTAATAAAATAAACTTAAGGCCAAAAATGTGCAGAAAATTGGGTGCAGCAAACTGGCAAAATGGCCTCAACATCAAAGGAAATGTTTTTAGAATAAATACCCCTGCTGTTATCTTTTGGAGAAATATACAGAGCTTAAGCAAGTGTACAGCACTGGCACACCATCACACACTTCCCACACCAAATTCCGCCGATTTCACTTAGAGATATGGGCCTAAGCAAATGCATTTTTTGCAAAGTGGCACGTTATATAAAAAGCAGCAGCATTACACATTCATGCATTTTTATAGGGCACTTGGATAGCATTGAGCAGGGCATGTTGCCATGGTTACAGGCTCTACAGGGCAAACTATCGTATTATGGCCAATGAAAATGCAAAAGCATATTTGGGCACCCTTAAGAAAGGTTAGGGGAATATTGTGGTAAATAAATGGTGCTGATATTGAAATGAAATGCCACATCAAAGTTGATGTTTGCAAAAAACTAAACCCAATTTTGATAGCAGTCAAATTTGAAATGTCTACATATTTGTATCAAGAAACAAGAAAATTCACACTAAGCAGATGTCAGTTAATATTAAAACGTGCGCTTGTTATTGGATACTGGACATAAAATCTGTTCATGAGAGTTCAATATAACTTTTTTTTAATATAATTCAATACTCCAAGAGTCGCATGTCACATTGCGCCCCCTGGAAGAAATTATTTGTCATCTGCATTTATTTCCAAAGGAGTACTGATAGCTAGTCACGAGAGCAACATATTTTGGTCTTTAGAGCAACTATATAGTGCAACTGAAAGCTAGCCCATACAACAGAATTTATCACAAATCAACATCAGTAATCAGTCTATTCTGAAGAATTTAACTTTTTCTGCAGAAAATTTTTCAGTGAGAAATCTACAAGTTCAATACTTCAAGATTTCCTGATGGCATTTTTCATAAAATGTGATGTAGAAAGTAATCTGACTCATCTATACAATTAAGTCTAAGGTGTAGAAATCTGCAGGAATGTTTTACAGATATGATGTGGTTCAATTCAATTCAACTCAGTAGATTGCATGCATGCAATCAGTATATCATGATGCCATTTAGTATGGGGTAATCCCACTATCAGGTGGAGAATTCAGGATCATTGTTAAATTGAATTTCTAACAATATTGGACTATTCTTTGGAAGATTATCCCAATCAGAATCTTATATAATGCAAGACAAAGGACCAATAATATGCATTCGTTATATAACATGAATTTTCTTCAGAGGCCTGTTTGGAGTAAACATGCCTTCCTCCAGCATTACAATATCAGTGACTAAACTAGAATTACAATGCAAATTAAGCTATTTTTCTCTACATTTCCTACAGATGATTTTTACATTGGCTGCTATATACAATATTGCACTATCATGAACATCCTTCTTTCAGTTTTAAATCATGCAATCAGAGATCCAGATTACATTCCCTTTTATCAGACACACTATACACAATTACATAATTTTATACTGAAATGCACTTTCTAAATGATACTGAATACATTAGTAGGCTTTTGTTAATTTGTACACTGGATCGAGACAGAAACACTATCATTCAAGAGAAGGCATATATAGGTCTATTAATTAATCAGAGTTTATTACATTGACTGGTAAAAAATTCAAACTAGCTTTCATTACATAAAATGACTTTTTAAGACTAATTTGACCAAAAGTAACTTCTCATGATAAGTTTCACTTGTTATATAAGAAAGACTTGAATTTTTCGACGAAAATCACTCAAAATTTATGACATCTGGTAAAAATGTATATGACATCTCATGACCATCAACATCACCATTATTTTTAGGCCTACATTCCTTATGAAATTATAAATAAATTGATATCAATCATGTTATCATCATCTATAGATTCTAGAAGGTCCAAGTTCAGTATATCAAATTGAATTTGCTTTATAATGAGCAAATAGTCAACTGAGAATAAATTGCTTTTATCTAAAATGATTTTATTTTGAATAGAAAGCATCTACGATTCTTTGGATCACTTCCCTCATTCCAACTCACTGTTACAGCATGTTGGCAGAATACAGATATTGCTAATGAAGATGAGTTTTCAAGCAATATCGAAATTATATCGAGGGATATCCCCTATACAAAATATTTATGGTAAATAACCCTCAGCTTAAGCCGTGTGTCATTGCACCGATTTGCAGAGCTCTAGGGAGTATTTCAAATACACTTTCTTAAATAAACATGGCCGATTGGATTCTGGTTATTTTTCCTTTTTTTTCTATTTGGTCCAAAAAAAGCCTTTCAGGAAATCACTATAGTCACGAAAGCCAATATTATCTAAGCTGGAAGAAAATAAAGGCTTTGTTGTCGGGTCATAAAACGAAGATGCTTTTCTATTGAGAGGATATATTCTTGAAAGATTTCTTAAAGATTTTTTGCTAGGATATTGGGAAGAGGAGCCCAAATACGTTGAAAAAACACATAAAATCCTATTAGGTTTGCATAAACTGTGCAAGCTTTAGCTATTTGCACATGTGATCACTGAGAAAAGTATAAATTGATATATTTATATGGTATTCTATAATGCATTTTCTATAAAAGTAATTATCTCAATGATATATAGGTAATAAACTGAGGTGAGTATTTAGGCAAGTCTATATGAAAATAATAATATAAATGGAAATATTTGACTTACCACAACAACTCCATTAGGCCCAGAACTCCTCAAAGTGGCACCAAACCATTGGTGTGATTTATTATCTATCCTTTCTTGGACATCAACATTTAATTCAAATTTGTCTCCTGTAAATAAAAAAGCACAAATAAATAAAAAAATCGCCAAATTCCACAATTACTTATAACTATAAATAAACAATGATTCAACAATGCAACAAATTTAAACCAAATTACCAATGGATAAACGAATGAAGAAAACTAAAATTATTTTTTTATAAGTGCACAAGTCTTCTAACACAACCAACTTAATGCAGAAAACTGAAAAATTATTAAGGGGGCTGCCCACACTTTTTAGAGCATGGATGCTCCTATGGGAATTTCCATGTTAAATCAAAGCACACATTTCTCAATAATGGCTAAACATAATTGAAGGGGTTTGATTTTTATGAAGGACAATTAAATTTACTAAAACGTGATGCATGATTTTTTTGTTCATCTGCCCTGTGAGCCGTACAATCGGGCAAAATGTGGCGAAAAACT
>JAQIXP010001107.1:0-20198 GCA_034700285.1 Proteroiulus fuscus | reverse complement strand
TGTCCTTCATAAAAAATCAAACCCCGTCAATTTATGTTTAGCCATTATCGATTAATTTGTACTTTTATTTAACATGGAGATTCCTATAGGAGCATGCATTTTTTAAAAGTGTGGACAGCCCCCTTAATTAAACTTGTTTAAATGGTAGCCTTTATCTAAGCAATTTGCGTGAACCTTTATGTACCAGTGTGTGAAGAGCATTGATCTGAGAGCATATTTAGTAAAAGTAAAAAAAAGATGCTTTCAAAATTAACAATTTTGCAAATGTTTTAGGTTTTAAAAAGTATCTGTTAGTTCCAGCAGAGATGCATTTTATAACAAATTCTACATTACTTGGTTTTGTTAATTTAAAACAAATCAGCTTGTAATTGTCGTTAAAATATGCATACTATAGCCCATAAGCAATTTAATTGAAAAGGTGTTCAATTTCACCAAAGTTTGATCAATAGTGGCCAAAAATTAACCTCGACTAAGAGAGAGCGGGAGGTTAGGCATTGAGCATTCCGCTCACTAGCCAAAGACTAGACTAACATTGTAATTACATAACATCTCTCTGCAATGTATTTTGGTCCATTAAAACAGAATTAGAACTCTGTTGCAATGAGAAAACTACATCAAAGACTTCAGAACCATAGGAGTCCACTGCAAATAAGATATATAAAAGTTGATAGAAAGGTTTTGAACATTATTGTGCTTAAGAAATTTTTTTTAGGAAATTTCTTGTTTCCTTGAACATAAACTTTTGACAAATAATAAACCCTATTATTATTGACCAGACAGCAATAATGTCTCAACCTTGACTAAGCAATTAGCCACTAACCTAAACCTTGAATTTTTCAAATTATCAATTTGTAACCAAGTCATGATCTACAGCACTAGTGGGCAGCATGAAATAATTTTCAATAACAATTTCATGTGACACATGATGTATCCGCCTGTTACATCATGCAGCATTGCAAACTAGCGGAGTTAATTGAAAACTCAAAATTAACATTTTTGACGGGATCGTTTCAGTACAAGTATTCATAGAGATTGAATTTCTGAATTATTTTGTAACTAAAGGTAGTAGAAAGAAAGCAAAAATACCAAAATGTAGAGAATTACAATATTTAGTACAATGTGAAAGCATTTTTTTGAAATTATTATCACATTTTCTTGTAAAAAATTTAAATGCATTAAAAATGACAATGAAAAACATGTACTACCTCACTGAAAAAATTATGACAAACTAACCATTTAATTTATGAAAAAAGCGATTTCATAATGGTTTAGTTGAATAAATTTCCTAACTTTTAATAATATACCAGTATATTAATACTAAATATTTAACATTTCTCGAATACTGGTATCTACAATTTTTTTTTTAAAAAAATTTCAAAACACGATTTTCGAGTTAAATTTCTAAAAAAAAAAAATTAAAATGTTAGAAAAATGTCAAATATACCAAAATTAAGGAAATTAATTTAACTAAAACATTGTGAAATCGCTTTTTGCATAAATTAAATGCTTAGTTTGTCATAAGTTTTTTTTGGTGAGGTGGTAAATTTTTCATTGTCATTTTAATGCATTTACATTTTTTTTTTTAAAAAGTAATAATATTTTTGAAAAATTCTTTCAAGATGTACTAGATCTGATAGTTGTCCACATTTTGGAATTCTTTGCTTTCTTTCTACTACGTAAGAAACTATGGTAAGAATAGTATTAGCTGGCCAATACATTACACGCATAGCGGTTTCAACACTGTACAGAAAACACAGTTTCACAGATTCACCAACAGAGGGCGCGTAAGTCTGCTAGATACATTCAATGTTATCCAAAGTAGTTTCGTCTCAGCATGCTAATTTCTTACAAATAGTTAACATATTTGATGGAATTTCTAGACTGTTAACTATACTGAAGAATGATACAAACTACAGTGTTAATTATGTCCGAACAGCAATTTCATTTAGAACAAAGCCATTTTCTCAAAAATAAGGAAAAGTTCTGGTTCAACAGGCACACCATAATGTAACATTCTTATTCCAGTCATGTTGGGATCATACCTGACATCCTAATTAACATATCTGGGTCAAATGTCATCATTTGAGCAGAGAGAAATAAGATAATAGTAATCTTTATATTTAACCCATTCCTGTCAATTTAGATTCATCATATATAATGTGATCTCATTATAAAAGGAAAAAATGATTTTAACAAAATTACTAAAATTAAGGAATAATTCTCATTATATTTCTACAATGCAAACTCCGGCCTAAAATCTTTTTTTAATACAGGGTGATTCTCTTAAGACCGAACACTAATTATGAGGATTATAACAAGATTAAGACTAAAATGAGATTTTTACATAAAATTGTAGCTAGTGTGTTGTTCTACCCACTAACTCAATCAAAAATTTGGAAAAACTTTCTCATCTTGAACACAGAAGATGAAAAATGTAAGAATTTCTGTGTGCAAAATTGTTGGGTATTAGATATATAGGCCTATACGTACATTTTGGGTATAGGCTTAAAGTGGACGTAAAATAAGTAGATTTCCTTTAAAGTAGCCAAAATGTGAACGTGCATACCAAAGCACAAGTTTCTACCTTAAAAATCAAGATCAGAATTTTAAAATGACTAATATCGATGCAATAAATGTGAATTTTCTCTAAATGTATTTTTCTCAAAACAAGCAATCTGGACTCTGTGGTTTTTGATCTCAGCTCCTTAATTAAACAAACATTAGCTTGAATAAAGAATTTTTGGTGGTTTGCTCATCAATATCCACACATCATTTCGATGGTTTAATTCACAATTGACGAATATCCCAAAAGTTGCTTTTGAAATAATAGCGTTTTTATGGAAAATCTGTATAACTTGGAAATAAACAATGTTAAAAGGCTGAAATTTGGTGAACAGATAGAACAATATATTTTATATGAAATGTGCTATTTTGTTTAATTAATTAAAATTAGGAAATTGATAAAGTAATTTGAGAAATAAAAGGTTTAAAAAGGCAAATTCGCCAGTTTGACTTCGACAAATTTTGTAGGAAAGCGAAATAAATTAAGTGTGAAGTAGCACATATCCATTAGTTTGCCCATTGAAAAAAAAAGACCGAAAATTGTCAAATTCGCCACTTGTATTTTAATAAAAATCCAGGTCTCGAGACATTTTGAAAATGTAAACTGACGAATTGTACTATTCACCACTTCTAACTTTTAAAAGTGACAGGTTGTGGCTTATTCGCTACTGTTCACCCATGCAGCTTTAACAATTATTGGTTAAATTAATTTATGTGACTTCAGGTTCATTAGGGACACTTCCAGGATCACAATGGTACAATTATCTTATTTTTGACAAATTGGCTTATATGCCACTTGCGAATTAAGCCATCGATTCCAACTTTACCAATAGGTCATTTTTGAAACTATCCAAGATGATATTGTTATGGAATTTAATTGCATTTTTGTGTTAAATGATCAGAATTGTGGAAATAAGTATTATTTATTTAATGCTTGTAACCAACGTTTTATAACATGTTTCTTTAGCTAATGAAGGACAATTTCTAAATATTTTTTTGAACAAATCTTCATTCATCAATTGGATTATCAATTCACAAGTAATATGATTAACTTTTACTTTTGTTCAGTGCTTTGTCATTTGAAAAATGTTGAAGAAATGCTACTGCAATTTCCCAATTTTGCTACATGACAATACCATGATTAAATGTAATCCACAGATAAACTACATTAACTTTCCAACAATGGTTTCATCTCCTTTGTAAGGATTAAAAGCTACATTTCCAATAGCTTAACTTCTTAGAATTGCGAACAACTCACACCATCAATTATGCTTTCACTGTTCATTGTTTCAGCTAAATTTAAAGTTTATTATCTTATTATGAAGTCCAAGCAACTTGGCAACAAGGTGGCTCATCACCTTGGACTTTGGTTTTCTTGGACTTACCATAAACCATAAGGTTCCTTAAAAAAGTTATTTCTGGATATGTTATTTAACTAGTTTAACTCTAGTTGTCAACATCTTTTGTTTCACAAATTATTTAACTATTACACAATTCGATGGTTTAATTCACAATTGACGAATATGCCAAAAGTCGCTTAAATTGAGATAATAGCGTTTTTATGGAAAAACGGTATAATTTGAAAATAAACGATGTTAAAAGGCTGAAATTTGGTAAACAGATAGAAAAATATATATATTTTATACGAAATGTGCTAGTTTTTGTTAAATAATTAAATTAATTAAGTAATTTGAAAAATAAAAGGCTTCAAAATGTAAATTCGTCAGTTTGACTTTGATAAATTTTGCGGGAAAGCGAAATAAATTAAGTGTGAAGTTAGACATACGCATAGGCATATCCATTACTTTGTCCTATTGAATTCAGTTAATGCAACAAAAATTAGCAAATATGAAACCATTCGCTACTTGTATTGGTATAAAAATCCATGTATCCAACAATTTTTAAAAGATAAAACTAACCAATAGCACCATTTGCTACTTCTAACTTTTAGGAATGATACCTTGTTGGATATTCGCTACTCTTCACTTATGTAACTGTAACAATTACTGGTTAAATTAATTTCTGTCCATTGAAATGATACAATGTAGAGCTGCTAGATTTGCTAAAGGTAATTACCAAACAACCGTGAGTGTGACCGAGATGTTACGTTCTTTAAATTGGGAATCATTATGATCTAGAAGGGAAGATTTAAGCATGGTTTTTTTTCGAGAGTATGGCGTGTGAATCTTGAACTATAAAGTGTGAAGCATGAACTATCAAGTGTGACACGTACACTATTCAAAGTGAAGCAAGTGAAACGTGAATTTTTCAAAGTCAATCGTGAACTATTCAGAGTGAAGCGTGAACTATTGAAAGTGAAGCGCGAGCTATTCAAAGTCAATTGTGAACTACTCAGAGTGAAGCGTGAACTATTCAAAGTAAAGCGTGAACTATTCAACGTGAAGCGTGAACTATTCAAAGCCGAGTCTGAACTATGAAGTATGATGAATAAAGTGTGAACTATGAAGTGTGAATCGTGAACTATCAAGTGTGAAGCGTGAACTATCAAGTGTGAAGCGTGAACTATCAAGTGTGAAGCGTGAACTATGTTGAATGGACACCCTAATATTTTTTTCTCATTTCCGTGCACTTAAAATTCCATTCTAAAATAAGCAAAAACTATTCCAAAAATACCCCAGCTTGAGTTTAATATCCCAGATTTCTGATAAGGTCCCGACTATTTGGCCCACATTTTCTGCGAAAAATCAGTGTTTGTTAGTTATAAACAAATAGAAATTAATGCCAAGTACATAATATCTATATCATATATTATTAAATATTTCGATAACAAAGAGGGATGAGTTTGTTATGTGGTATATTATGATAAGGTCCTGTTATCAGATTGTTATCAGTTACTCATAGTTGTTGCCATAGAATGCAAACTGACAAAATGCAATTTATTTTCGCAAATATAAATGCCAAATTTACAAATGCAGTGGATATTTTGGATTTATAGTCATATTAAATTGTGAAAAAAAAATTACAATGAAATTCAGAAAGAAATCAGGAAATTTCTTAGTGGCAAGTAGACTTATACCATAATATTTTCTGTGAAAATTTCCTTCTTTTTAGCTTGACATAAGCTGTGTTTTTTGTTATAAATTGCGTACTTTTTTTGCAAAAAAATGTCTGCTTTTTGTAGTAAATTGAGCAATGTGAGTTGTAAATTCTGTACATTTTACACAATTTTTTCTGTAATTTTAAAAGCCTGTCATTTTTTTAATATATAAGAACTGAAATGAAATTTCCCAAATTTTGCAGAATTTTCAAAATTAATACTGCAAAAAATTGTAGAGTTACTATCATTTTTATCTGAAATAAATTGGTCACACTGGTTTATTTTCATTTTGACATTTTGGTAAACACAGTTTTTGTTGTAAATTATATATTTTTTCACATTTTTTTATTGTAATTTACAGATTAAATGACGTTTCTATAATTTTCACGAAAATTTCAGAAATAATACTTTAAAAATTAGTATTTTTACGATAATTTTTTTTGAGAAAATTTTATCACACTATTTTATTTTAAAGCTGACATATTGCTAATTTCTGCTTTTTTTGTAAATTGTGAAATGCTATCATAAATTCGGCCATAATTTCCCAGAATTTTTGTTTTGTTTTGTAATTTATAAAGATTTAGGAATAAAATAATCTTCTATTAAAAATAGTAGGAAACCAATCATTTTTCTGTGAAAATTTTGCTTTCATTATACACTTTGATGATCTCTAGTTTTTTGTAAATTTATTAATGTTGTTTGTATTAAATTTAGCAAAAATTTGCAAAAAAAAATTTTTTTTTGTAATTTATAAAATTCAGTAAAATTTTCAAAATTACTCTAACAAAATTTAACTTATTGATGGTTTTCCCAAACATTTTCACAAATTTTCAAGAAATTATATTACTAAAATATAACTAAATTTTAGCAGAAATTCACAAAAAAATTATTTCAAATTTGGATATAAAATATATTTAGAATGATGAAGACTCAAGTACTCCTACACCAGTACAACCGCGTTACTCTCAAGACAGAAATCAACCAGAAGATTCTAGCAGAAATTCTACATTGTCAGATACAGAAGTGAGTAGCAATTTTAGTAAATAATTACTTACAGAAAACTTACAGAAATCGTAATTTTAGGCAGAATAAAGCAGAAATACATTTCCAATACGAAACAGTTTCATGAAAATTCTATGAAGAGAAATTTTCCGATAATTCTGCAAGAAACTATTCTATTTTTTGTTTGTGACACACATTCTATGAAAAACTCTTATGAATTTAGAATGACAGAATCTAAAAAAGAGCATTTATAATACACAAATTATTAAATCAATTCTCATATTTTTCTTTAAAAAATACTGTGAAATGGTAAGAAATTCTGCAAAAATTTGGAGAAAATTTCATATATTATTGCTATTATTTTTATTTGTGCAAACAATTGACAGACAAAACTTATCCAATGTAAGATATAAATTCACAGAAAATCTGTATATTAATTTTGCAGAAAAATCTAAAACAGAAAATAATATTGTGATGTATTTCAGCAGAACAGTTTATATTTCTATTCTGCAGAAATGTAAGCTGAACAGTTTCTGTATATACGCATAAACTTCTGCAGAAAATAGTTTCCTGAATAGAAGAAAATATTAATTTCTGCAAAAAAAACCTCTTGCAGAAACGTTTTCAAACTAATTTCCATAAAACTGCCTTAAAACTTAACTTTAAAGAAACATTCTGTAAAACTCACACTTTGCAAACCATGTTTTCAAAATATTTTTACTTTCTGTCTAAAATAAAAAATTCTGCGAAAAATTCTGCAAAAGCTACACTTTACAATCAATATATTCAAAGAATTTTAAAATTTACAAAGAAAAGCACATTTCACCAATTCACATTTGGTATCAAATTGTGAATTCTATCAAAATTCTAATAACAAACATTTATTTCTACCATTTCTCGTTTTTGCTGATTTTCTTACAGAAAAGTTTTCATAAGAATTTCCATAAAAATGTTTTACAATATAACTTAGAAGAAAAATCTGTAAAACTAACTTTTCAAACCATGTTTCCAAAACGTCGTTAATTTCTGCCAAAAAAGAATACTTCTGCAAAAATCTACACTTTGCAATCAAAATATTCAAAGAACTTAAAAATGACAGAGAAAAGCACATTTCACTAATTTACAATATGCATCAAATTGTGAATTCTGTCAAAATTCTAACAACAAACATTTCTTTCTACCAATTCTCATTTTCGCAGAATTCTCAAACTCAGGATAATGACACAGAACAGAACCAGACCAGAGCTAGTGTAAATACTCAAAATGGTCCCACTAACATACCCCCAGTCATAATTGTCACAGAACCAACAGAATCACCAGAATTGCAGAACACAGAATCTGCCAAAACTGAACCAGTTGTTCTACCTCAGCCATCAGATATAATTTACAGAAACTCCTTTGAAAGTAACACAGAAATGTCAGAGATCAAAAAAAGTTTCTTTCTGCCAACTCATGGCTCAGATCCTGAGGTAAGAAAATATTCTCTGGAACTTTACAGAATGGTCTGTAATTTACATTCTACTTTACAGATTGCAGAAAGAGGTCTTTCTATCAAAGAATTTGCCACACCTATAACAGCCCCCCATAAAGGCTTATTTCTTACAGAAAGACCCAGATGGGGTTCTTCGGTTCTATTTCAACTTTGTTCTGTGTCCATACTGTTCAGTTTGGGTTCAACCTGGAGGTTTCCTGCCTTGGCCTATGAAAACTATGGAGGTTAGGAATTTTCTGTGGATTTTCTGACAGAAATATTTTCTGCAATACCATTTTCATGAAAAAATTCAAACTATTCTGAAAGAAATTAGAATTTTTAACAAACAATAATAATATTTAAAAGTAATAACAAATCATAATTTTAATTATTCTTAACGAAATTTTTCTGTGGATTTTTTGCAGAAACATTTTCTGCAAAACCGTTTTCAGTAACAAAGTTCAAAATTATTTGAATAAAATAAGGGGTTTTTTTTAAAAAAAATAATAATAATAAAAATTGTAACAAATTATATTTATTAAACTTCTTTTTTATCTAAATTTTCTGGAGATTTTCTGACAGAAACATTTTCTGCAATATCGTTTTCAGGTAAAAAGTTTAAAATTATTTGAACAAAATATGACTTTAAAAAAATAATCATAAATCATATTTGGTGAAATTCTTTTTAATCTAAATTTTCTTGAGAATATCTGATAGAAACTTTTTCTGTAATACCGTTTTCAGGTACAAATTTCAAAATTATTTCAATAAAATATGCCTTTTTTTAAAACAAATATTTATAATTAAAATTTTTTTAACAAAATCATCTTTTTCAATTTCATTTTTATCTAAATTTTCTGGTAATTTTCTTAAGGAAATAATTTCTGCAATACCATTTTCAGGTAAAAAGTTCAATATTATTTAGTCAAAAATATGACTTTTCACTACAAAATACAGGGTGAGCATAAAAGAATGCCCATACTTTAAAAATTAATTATGGCAAAAGTACTAAAGATACAGCATTGCGGTTTGCTTTATTCAAAAGATACACTCATAAAGTTTTTTATGGCGCTCTCATTTCATACCATTATGACCAGCATGCAATGCGTGGCGTTCCTTCCTAAAAATGGCGTCCGTGCAACAGAAAGCACTGTGTGTGATATGGTTTTGTGAGTGAATCCGTTAGTAAAGTGAAATAAAAATTCAGAACAGAATACCGAGAAGTGGCACCATCATTTAGGTCCATAAAACAATGGGTAGAACAATTAAAACAAACGGGTAGTGTTTGTATGGATGAAGTGTCCTGGAAGGCCACACGTGTCAGACCAACATGTTGAAAGAGTGCTGGGAAACATTTCTGAGCAGTCCAACAAACTACCCTTTTGTTTAATTTGTTTTACTCGTTTTATGGACTTGAATGATGGTGTCACTTCTCCGTATTCTGTTCTGAATTTTTATTTCACTGCAGTAACGGATTTACTCACAAAACCATATCATCCACAGCGCTTTCTGTTGCACGGACGCCATTTTTAGAAAGGAACGCGACGCATTGCATGCTGGTCATAATGGTATGAAATGAGAGCGCCATAAAAAACTTTATGAGTGTATCTTTAGAATAAAGCAAACCGCAATGCTGTATCTTTATTACTTTTGCCATAATTAATTTTTAAAGTATGGGCATTCTTTTATGCTCACCCTGTATATGCATTTCAAATTAAATATCTGTGTCATGTGAAAATGTTGCCTAAGTTTCATTATATATGAGTTCTTCTACTGTTTTGTAACTTTTCCAAAATGATAAAGAAATTAATTTTATTTTAAGTTAAATCAAATTATTTTAGATAATATTCGTGTAAATTATATAAGTTAAAATAAGTGTTGTGTTTTTGTTTAAAAACTCTAGTAGAAACAGTGACTTAATGATGCGTGCTGGAGAATATTTACTCTTTGTTAAATAAACTAAAATGTTTATAAGGCCAAAACCCTTAAATTTTCCCCTATACTTTTATAACTTAATTGCGTTTGAAATTCCACTGTCTATACATTTGCATGCACGCCATACGCATGTTACCTAATGTGGAAATTGCTATATTAATTAAACATTATACGATTTTTATCACAATTAACATTTTTCCCTAAACAACAATGTGTGTTGTGAAGCACATTTTTTTCTGTTATTTTTAATGTCGTTTAGTTTGGTAAGGGCTTGTATATATGCATATATGCAATGGGGAGGGAAAAATCTGCGCAATTTATGCAATAAAAAGTAAACATTTATTACTTCCTGAAATGCATATAATATATTATAGTTTTGTGTCATTCCTTTTGTTTTATAAATGTGGAAAAACAATTGTGAAGTATTTTGTTAATAGCATTTATGTTTGCATAAATATATACGTTGAAATTAAAACTGTATATGCTTAATGTATCATTGCATATATAGTTGTTACTTCATTAAATTGGACACATTAAAAACCATTGACTAATATTAATGTGGGGCAAACTAACATTGGAAATTAGATGATTGAGATGAAGTTTATATTATATGGGTTGAACATGCTAAATTCCCATCAACCCTTGCTTTTATGACCGAGGTGGCGCCATATTCATGCAAAAATAACATGCAACAGATTCAAATAAGCCCTTTATCACACGACTTAATATACTCTTAATTAGTTTTTTTTTTGGACAATGTTTTTGGAGGAATTGCATGATGTTGTCAGTTGGGTTTTAAAAGATTTAGTATTTATATATGTATAGCACTGTGTAAGGCATGCATGATTGCTAAAAGTGCCACCAAGTGTGCACTATGCTAAGAAATCTCAGAAAATTTACGCCATATTTAAGTTAACATTTCAAAAATTGGAATTTTTGTTAAATATGTTTAAGTTTTTTTAAGATGGTAAATGTAGCCAAAATTGAATGGTTGCATTGATGACGTCTTCCCACATTATTAGCAGATGGCGCTAAAAGTTTCTGAGATGGCGCTGCCCATGTTTTATATACAAATTGTGATTTCATAATATTTATACATGCATAACTTTATTTCAAATATTAGCGCTTTTTTATCAACGTTTAGTCTGGGTGTCTGGCCAAATCCAGTAGCGAATTTCCCTGACATTTCCAGGTTTTCCAGACAATTTTTCACAAATTTCCATACCATATGAAGGTGATTTTAAACTCATTTTATTGATGCATGCATTCAATTAAAATTGCAACAGTATTTGGCAACTATCAAAACATAAGAAATTATTCTATCAGCAACAGTATATCTAAGAAATGAAATTGTTTGGGCCGAATAAAAGTGCAACATGAAACCTAAAAATCACAAAAAAACGCAGACTGGTATTTAACAGAAACAGAAATCCAAACTGGAAAACTGCTAATAATTTAAGATTTTACAGACACTGATTAAATTTCCCTGACATTCCAGACAATGCTGATTTCCCTGACATTTTCAGGTTTTTCAGATGGCAAAAAAACCTGGTTTTAGTTTAATGTCCAGCATTTATAAAAAGCACTTGTCATGAGACACATGCTGTCTTTTAAGTGAAAGAATGCATGGTGTTGGTCTGTAAAATGGTACTAATATGGTAAAGAAAGAATCTGGAAAGTCAGGGAATTTTGTTTTCAAGATTTTGAAGAACCTCTGCCCTTGAAAAGTTATTTATAGTTAATAATATTATATTTTTAAACTCCTTATGGAGAGTTTTTTTAAAGATCAAATACATTTTTCACAATATTTCTTGTACATGTTTTTCTTCTGTTTTGACTGTATACGCATAAAGGTAAAGGTCCTCTAGACCTATATACTTAATGGAGTATATTTATTTATGGTACTATAAAAATTACACTATTTCAATAGGGATTGGTCAGATCGATTGTGAACATGATAATACGTATAAGTGGCATTGAGCTTTTGCTCAATTTAGGCTAAATCATCGCTCAGTCCATCTAGGGGTTGTTGTTGTTGTATACTATGGTTAGCATGGGATTATACTTGAAAATGGTCCTTTGGTCCTCAACTAGTCATCCATGTTTTATGGATTTTTTTCCCTACTTTTAACATGAAATTGGTTTATTCAATGTCCAACTATATATTCTGTGCTGGACATACATGTTAGGCTGGACATTTTCATACAAAAGCCCACTCTAAAAATTTACTGCATGTAGTTTACGACTTTTTTATGTCTTTCCCTATGGACGTAGATGCTGCGATGCTCTAAATTTCTGGCCTTTTTAACTTTTTGGAAATTTTTTTGGGGATTTTGGGGAAAATTTTCCTTGTTGGAATTAATTCATGCTGGCCTTTTTAATTAATGTAAATGTACTGTTATTTTTATTTTATTTAATATGTATTGAATGGTCATTTTTCTAGTAGGTAGGGTTAATGTATATTTTTGACTGGACAGATTGACTGGACTCATCATCCAATTAAATCATAGGCTATTATTTCTAAAATTAAAATTTTCTGCTCAAAATAAAACACTTAAAAACAAAGCCCACAACGCCAACTAAAATGGCCTTTTTAGGTGCTAATTTTTGGTTTTTTTTTTTTTTTTTTTTTGAAGTATCAGCTTTATTTGGGTTGAGGTCTCCTTATGAACCACCGTAAAAGTTTAAATTTTCGCGTACGTTTTATTTATTTTTACTTAATATAATAATATAATATTGAAATTAGAAAGTGAATCAGACTGACCATTATTAAAAAAGGCCTACTTTCAAAGAAGTGGGTTTAGAGAAAAAGAGTATAAAAAATTATGAAATTAATAGAAATTGCAATTTGATTTAAGCCCACCAATCAATAAATAAAATGGCCTGAATGCAAGGATTTGTTATAACATGCAAAGCCCAAATAGGCGCCATTTTATCGACAGTATGTAGCGCCCTCTATTGAATAAAAACATCAACTTTCGTGAAACACGTCCTAGAGGGCGCCACCAACTTTTAGTTCTTTGCTGGTAAGCAATTATGGCGCCGTTCATGTTGATTTTAGAAAATCCATGATTTATGACTTGGTAAGATGACGTCAATGAGGGACTTGTATTAATATTTATAGGAGCAATGCCATAAAAGGTCCTAAACAAACAACGCCATCTGGTCTAAATCCAAAGGGCTTTTTTTTTCCAACAAATTTTGTCTTTTGTTGCCTTAGATACCTTTTTTATGCGTTTTAACATTGGTGTACAATAGGCCATTGTTGTTTGCCCATTTTCCATAATGGCTTTCTGTTTCTCTTTATCCAATGGGCCCTTGCTGGAAAGGCTAGACTGCTTCATTTGAAAACCAATAATAAATTGTTTCCCCATTCAAAAATCCAATTTTTTTTACCTATTTTTTGTAGTATAGTATAATCGTAAATGATATGCAAATTTTGTAGATGTTAATTATTAAATATATGGATTTAACTGGTGTTAATTAATGCTGTTACATTTTGAGATTGAGTTTTAAATGTGTCTCGTTTTAGTGGAATTAATCACATGGGTCCCATGAATGCTCATTATGCGATGGCCAAATGTAGACTGCCAAAACATTTTTTTCCAAATTTTATTATAGTTAATTTGGCACTTTTCCATTGCAAATGAACTGTAGATGGTTTGCATGAAATTGATAATTTCAGCAGACACTGACAGTTGGTGGCGCCCTCTAGGACATGCGTGTCTACGAGATTTCACGAGAGCTGATGCCTTTTATCCAGTAGAGGGCGCTACGTACTGTCAGTAAAATGGCGCCCACTTGGGCTATACAATTTCAACCAAATCCATGTATTCAGGACACTTTTATTTATTGATTGATGGGCCAAAACCAAATTACAATTTCCATACCTTTCCTAATTTTTTATGCTCTTCTTCGTACAACCTACTTCTTTCAAAGTGGGACTTTCCCTTTAAATTTTGCGTATTGTAAAATGCTGGGAATGCAAAATTTGGTTTATCTCTATAATGCATGTTTTGTCGACTTTATGACACCACTTGCTCTATAGTATAATTGGTTTTATAAACAAAAATATAATTTGATTAATATATATAGGCTACTGGGACATATCTAAAGTCTTAGAATTTAATTTATTTTTATGCAAAATGTTTAAATTTGCCCCAGGATTGAAATAATGCACGATTTCTGTTTCCATCTGGGTCTAATTAGATAAAATATATTTTTTTGGGTGCCTGTAAAACTATGTATTGTAAGTATAATATTGTGGATTTTGTACATTTTAAATTGTACATGTAATGTGATTATTTTCATTTATGTAATGTTTCTGAAACTGTTTATAGTTATCCCATTTTCACAGCGTCTGGCAATTATGCTTGGTCATAGCACTTAATTTTATTATCTGCTGGTCATTATTTATTTGGGAGAAATAGTCCAATTGGAAACTATAGGCATTTGACCATCATTTTGTCCATGAGTGTTTTAAACAAATATTGGAAAAGTGAATTAAGCTAATGTTTTATTGATGCAAACTTGTGTGGAACTTAGCAGCTGTTTGATTTTGCTAAATGCCATGAAACATAGGAATTGTTGCATTGCATTGCATTGTGGGAATGTATATTGCAGAAGTCGCAAAAGTCATATACCGGGTTATTTATAAGTAACTGAACATAGAACCCCTTTAAACATAGCTTTCCCAATGGCTGGCGTGTTGTGTGGGAAGCTATGTTTAAGGGGTTAGTTTTACAAATTGTTACTTTCAAGAAGCTTCACAGAATATTGTATCAGTTAAAAATGGTATGTGTGTCATGTTAAACATTCTAATCTAAGATTTAGTTTTGTTTTTATTTATTTAGAAAGAAATTTGTAAAAAAAATCTTCTGAAACATAGCTTTTCCGGCAACACACCTGCCGTGGGGAAAGCTGTTTCAGGGGTTCTATGTTCACTTACTTATGAATAACCAAACGGTTTAATAAATTCATGTATTTTTCCCATGAATTATTTGTAATTTTTTTTTTTTTTTTTGGCGAATTTACATAGGCCTACATATCATAATTAGGACATTACGAATAAGATGTTGGGGGTTAATTTCATTCTTTTCTAAAGTCAAACTCACCCTGATATACCTGTGACTAACTGGGTAGTTTTCTATGTATGTAATAAAAAAAATAGATGATTTTTCTGTATTTTAAATGGTTAAAGGGGAAGTCCCACTTTTTTGAAAGAAGGTGGTTGCGGGAAGCAGAGCTTGAAAACTTAGGAAAGGCATGGAAATTGCAATTGGATTTGAGCCCACCAATCAATAAATGAAATGTCCTAAATACATGGATCTGGTTGAAAATGCAAAGCCCAAATAGGCGCCATTTTACTGGCGGTAAGTAGCACCCTCTACCGGCTGCGATATAATTAAACTGGAAAAAATGCATTCGATAACATTAGTGGATTACTTACTACACTAATATTATCCAAACCACTTTTATCAAATTTACTATAACTCAAACTATATACTGGTAGTAACGTTTTGCTACTTTCTAGATTGTCGACTTGTTCCTAAGATCAGCACTAAATATGGACTAAAGTTTTAAACCATAAATAGTTAGCAAAATGACTGATTGAGCTAGTTATGTTTTCTTCTTGGTTTTCGTAATGGCCTAAATGCATGCTATAATTTTCTGCATAATAATCCTCGTATAATGATGATTTATCTATTAGGCAGTTGGTTTATTGATAAAAAGATCAAGGTTTTTCGTATAAGATTGCCAATGTTTGTTTGGATAAACATCATTAGATGTTCATTGAACTTTCCATTGTTTTAATATGTGATGGGTTAAATTTGCTTAGTTTAGCACTTTGTGAGAAATAACATATGGACCATTATGACATTATAGAACACACACTTGGGCTTTATTATTATAAAGGAAATTGGACCACTTGTTATGTCTGGTTAAACGTGAAATTACTCAGCAAACAAAATGTCAGGATTAATTAAAGGAGTAAAATCAACTTTAATAAAACTTACCAATTAAGGATAGTGATAAAAATGCATTTTCCAATTGATTGACTCAAAATTATATGGAACCTCAAACTGAACTGTACTATGCACATATAGAATTGCATCATGGGCAGGTGCAGCCTGATGACGTCATTATTATACTGCTCAATTCAAAATGTTGAAACTTTTAAATGTTTTTATTAAATAACTGTACTGATAATGGTTGTGAAATTTTGGTAAATGCTATGGCTAATTCATGTTTTTTTGTTTATTAATTTGTCCAATTCTGCTTTATTCTTTAGCTGGCCGAACTGGAGCATCGAGTAATTGAAGCTGAGGCTAGGGCCGAAGAAGCTGAGGAAAAGGTAAGAAAATGAAATATTTTATTTATGTTTAAAAAAAAAATGAAAACTAATAGCTAATTCCAAATTGATCTGCATGTGTAATTACTATTTGTAAAATCTTTGTAAAAAGGTTTACTTAATTTTATTGAAAAATCAAGAAAAGTCAGAGAATTTCCTAATAATCTTGGGTTTTGATAATTTTTTTCTCAGGCTATTTTCATACCTGAAAACTTAAACGTAATAATTTAATGTCGATTGGCTCGATTTTGGGGGAATGGGACATGGGGGCACATTCTCTCTCTCGTCCCCCCCCCCCACCCTCATGGTAACTGATGTGATTAATATAAATGTTTTGGGACTGTTGATATATATAAATATCATGATACTGACTGTTGTTGTGCAGTATTAGTATTACAATATTCTAGTTTACATATCAGTACTGATATCAGTATAAGCTTTGTCGCTATGAACATCTAAAGAATTTACTTGCGATTTCCAGTTTTAAGAAAAATGTGCCTAAAGAATATCATGGATTTATTGCATGAAAATTACTTATGTTTTCAAATTCTGAGCTGAATTTTTAAGTAAGAAAGTTTCACTTTGGGATGCACCCTCGAATTTTGGTTCCCTCGAATGTTTTGTGTCCACTTTATACCCAAATTTTGGTATCTAATATCCAAAATTTTACACACATATATATATATAGTGACTCTGGCATTTTTTATCTTCAGTGGTCAAAATGAGCAACTTTTTCATAACTTTCCCCAACTTTTTATGGATTTAGCATGGTGACTACTAACTGAAAAACCTGGAAATCTCATGGAATTTTATATTCACCCTGGAAAACCTGGAAAACTCAGGGAATTTTCAATTGAAACCTGAAATTTTTCTATAATATCTTTTTTATTTTGTATTTTTTTAACATTATACTGAAATTCAGCGCAAAAAAATGATTTGCCTAATTGGCTGCTGCAAAAATCAAAAATGATATCTTGGCTTTTCAATGGAAAGCAAATGATTAGCTTTGAAACTTGTGCATTTTATTTTTTTCATTGTTGCACCATCCAAAATAATTGTTTTTGAACTTGGAAAAATGTGGAAATTACCCTGGAAAACCTGGAAAACTCAGGGAATTTTACTTACAGAAATTTGTATAGTCACCATGTTTAGCTGAGACAGGACAACACTTTTAGCTTCTATACTATGTAAATTTTATCTTATTTTAAGCCAAAATGGACTCATGTGGTTTTTAATCTCAGCTCTTCAATGCTTCCTAGTGAAACTTTAAAACTCTTTAAAATGGTAAAAAAATGCACTTTAACAAAAGTTATCCAATTCATGCTATCTTTATACTGGATCTATATTGTGGCACATATTGATTGTTAACGTGTAACAATGCACCTAGGTTGACCGTGCCATAAACTATGTCATGCATGTGTGTCTATGAATTGCAATTTAGCTGAATTTGCTACCGGGTTTTATTACACCTGTGTACAAAAATAGCACGGATTTTGTCCCCCCCCCCACTTTTTATTATAATAAGTATATATAAAATGTACAATATATAGTATATCTATTCCCTTTTGCTTATTATCATAATTTAGGTAGAAAAGATTAACGATGGCCTTTTCCCATTCTAATAGCTTTGTGCTAAGCCATTTTTCACGATTTTTAGTACGGCACGGGTTATATATGATTCATAAAAATGTAATATAGTAAAACTGGATGAAGGATCTCTCCCTTGCAATAGGGCCCTATACATAGGTTCTCTTAATTTATTTTAATGGAATAATCTGAGATCATTATCATTATATATGAACATTCGTGTTCGTCATAACCCATTAGAAAAACCGTGCAGTTTTCCCTCCATTACAAATGTGTATGGCTGAACAGGCTTATTTTTACCCCTTTGGGCCATTTGCATTTGTCCTGTTTGAATAGGAGGAAAAAAAGTAATCAATTAATAATGAAATACAAGAAAATTAATAAGTAAATATTGGAAAAGTCATAAAGGGTGAAAATGGTCATAGATATAAACACACACACTGAACAGGGAGGGAATTAGACTAATGGAAATGCACAGTGCTCATCTATTAGACGTGTCTGGTAATGCTTGGTGGATTTGTATGGGGCGTGCTGTTGGGCAGTATTTAACTCGTAATCTACTTGTACTGGGAGGAACCAATGTGCTTTGACTTATCAAATGAGTTGGTAATTAGTTTTGACCATTTAGTTTTGCTGTGTAAATGTTGGTTCGTATTAACTGGAATTTGAGGGGGTTGGAGGGGAAGGGGGGGATGGTCAGGGATAATATGGGAATTGATAAAAAAAAATTAAAAATGTTTTATTAGTGGACAAAAATATCAGTGGATTTGGAAAATAGTTTGAGGGGATAAGTTTAATTTTTGTTATGTAACTTATGTGTGTGAGGGAGGAGGGGGGTGATGGGATCAAGGCCCCCCCCCCCTCTCTTAAAACCCAGATATAACTACTGTAGCATTTAATATAAAATTGGAAAAATGTTCATGAAAGTGTACATACAGGATTGCTTGATTTACTTGCTAAAATAAAAAAGTTAAAATAAATTGATCAGGCAATAGCAATAATTTCATAGAAAAATTGTTAAAGGGAAAGTCCCATTTTGAAGGAAGTGGGTTGTATGAGGAAGAGCACGAAAAATTAGGAAAGGCATGGAAATTGCAATTGGATTTCAGCCCACCAATGATTAAATAAAGTGACCTGAATGCATTGATTGTGTTAAAAATATTAAGCTCAAATGGGCGCCATTTTACCGGCAGCACGTAGTGCCCTCTACTGAATAAATAGGCATCATCTCTCATGAAACACGTACACAAGCACGTCCTAGAGGGCACCACCAACTTTCAGTGTAAGCTGAAATCTATGGAAAGATGGCGCCTAACATGTAGGCCTACTTTGCAAATGTCGTGATTTCTTCAATATGGAAACTTTGCTACAAGTATTATTGTCACAACCATTCAATTCTAGAAAGTGTGAACAATTTAAATATGTTACAAAATAGAACCATCCTTAATTAAAGACAATAATAAGTGCAGCAGAGTTTCCATATTGATGAAATCACGACATTTGCCAAATACACTTTAGGCGCCATTTTCCCCACAGATTTCAGCTTACACTGAAAGTTGGTGGCGCCCTCTAAGACGTGCGTGTCTACACGTTTTAAGAGGGCTGATGCCTTTTATCTAGTAGAGGGCGCCACATACTATCAGTAAAATGGCGTCATTCTGGGTTTTGCGTTTTCAACCAAATCCACGTACGGTATTCAGGACATTTTATTTAATGATTTGGTAGGCTAAAATCAAATTGCATGCAATTTCCATTCCTTTCCTAAATTTTCATGTTTTTTCTACTGGCTATTTCTTTAAAAGTGGGACTTTCCCCTTAACATTTCAATTTTCTCGTCTTTCATCATCATTTATTGTCTTCTGTTAAAAAGGAGCTTGTCTCAAGGTGAGATTTCACCTTTAAAGTTGCAGCTCGAGTGAATTGCTATCCACCAGGGGGCGCTTTCTCCCTACTTTTTTGGTCTTTTGAATTTGGGTTTTGGTAGACAGCGTGGCAGCAGTCTTAAGATATTTATCTTGTTTTTTTATCCCTTATTTCTAAGTCTTACCTTGTTTTCTGCACATGCGCATTACCATACACGTTTACTTATTTATTGCCAGGAATGGTTTCCCATCGCTTTTTTTCTTATTTTTTGACTTTAACAAATGTATTTTTCTCAACATTGTCCCACGCTTTGGGGCGTATTATTTTCGGCGGTGGGTCCTTCTGTTCTCGGTTACAGGGGGGGGGGG
>JAQIXP010001106.1:0-20201 GCA_034700285.1 Proteroiulus fuscus | reverse complement strand
TTGCAATATTTACAATGATGTTATAGCACATGTAGTAACAAAATTTGAAAAAAAAATGTTCTATAATGTTGAAATAATTTTATTATAAATCTGATATCTCATCTCATAACGGTTAATGCATTCATTTATTTTAATTTAATATAAATTGAGACGAATCAATTCCATACAGTTTTCATTTCCTTTATTCAGTTATTGTTTTATTTTGAAAAACTCAATCAGCATACAATTTTATAAAATTAATTTATTGTATATTAATATTTAAAAAATATTTAATAGTAATTACTTTTTTTGGTTTCTACCATTAAATAAAACGAAAATAAAAACAAAACAAAAAGTACAAAACCAAATTTGAATTAAAATGGCTATTTATTTTAAATTTTTTATTTCTTGAAAGTACGAGCTATTTCTAACACTGTACTGTCAATATGTTGTGGAAAGTAAAATTGAAAATATTACTTTGGAGCTGTGAGTAAATTTTAAAATTTAGTACATATTATAGTGCTATCCAATGCAGTTTTATAGATTTTACATATTGGAGCCCTAGTGTCTCTGTCTTTAGGATTATTAAACTTACCATTGTTTTACACGACCACATCGTGAATCAGTTATTCCTCAAGCAAGTCTAAGAACTTTTCCGAACTGTTTGTGAGTGAACACTGTAACTATATTCGCAATAAAATTCCCTTTTATATATTTTCAAATCATCGAAAAAAATAATAATTTCACTTTTCAATATATTTGATTTTAACTGCATGTACTGAAAGTCAGTTGGTACATGGCTGTGTGGTCACTCGAAACTTTACGAGTTAATTCAAAAAAAATCAGAAATAGCAAAAAAAAATTCCAAATGTCGCTTTGTTTTGAACAATAGGTTGGGTGTAACTCGAAATATCCTGTATTGCTTATAAATTAGTTATATATATATCTTTGTAAATTAATGTTTTTAGAATGAAACACATAATTTGACCAATAATGGATGTAATAGATGACTTAACACAGGCGCGTATCCAGGGCGGGCCGTTGGAGGGGGCTACTGGTTCACGTAGCAGAAGGGTGGGGTGGGCCCCCCCAAGCCGCCGAAGGTGACACTTTTCTTAAGATATGTTTTTTTTTGCATAATTTTCATGCATTAAACAGGGTGTCTGGCCAAATCCAGTTATAAATTTACCTGACATTTCCAGGTTTTCCAAGCAAATTTTCACAAATTTCCAGACCAAACAAAAGTGATTTTTAACTCATTTTTACAGACATATGCAATTAAAACTGCAATATTTGGCAACTACCATTGGCCGCACCGACAAATCCATTTTTCTTTCAACCCAAGAATATTTTTCATGGCCTGTAGGCGAAAATTTGGATGCTTTTATAAATTACCGCAAAAAAATGACAGAAAATGGCGCCAAAGGCGACTTTTTTGCTCAAAAACATTCAAAAATTGGTTTAAAAAAATTACCAATAGTGCCTAATTTTCCATTTTATTTAGATATTCCAGACACAGATTAAATTTTCCGGACATTTCCAGACACTACTGATTTTCCTGACATTTCCAGACACTACTGATTTCCCTGACATTTCCAGACACTACTGATTTCCTTGACATTTCCAGGTTTTCCAGACGGCCTGACACCCTGATTAAAAATGCTTAAAAATTAATACTTTGCAAGAAAAATTGCATTCCAAGAAATAAGAAAAAAGGAGAAACAATGTATTTCTGGAATGCATTTTCTCTGCAGTGCATATCATAAAATGGGTACAATCTAACTACAATTTTACTGCAGGAAAGTATTGTCATTTGAAATTGGAATGCAGTAAGTTTAAGCAATATTTGTCACAATGTGGGCACTGGCAGTGCACATGAGTCCGTGTCTTCCAGGCTTCCTAGGATGATAGGGGGCGGGGGGGTGGGTACGAGCGCTCTCGGCCCCACCCTCCAGGATCCACCCCTGGTTCAGCTCCCCAGGTTTTAGAAATTTTTAAGAAAAGGATCTTCGAAAAACCATTTTTCCTGCATTTAAAGTGCATGAAAGACGAGTTTTTAAGAGATTACATGACGTTTATGCAGCACAATATTTTTATTTTTCCTAAATCACGCGAGTTTTTTTGGACCCAGTTGGGAGGGGGGGCTATATCCCCCATAGCCCCCCCCGTTGATACGCGCCTGATATCATATATATAGCCGAAGGATTTTTTTAAGGGTGGGTCCAACATATAAGTTTTTTTATGGACTGAAAAAAATTTTGATTTAATCCCCCTCCCCATGCTGTGCAGGGGCGCAGCCAGGATTTACAAATAGTAGGGGGGGGGGGGGTGGAAAACATGTTGGCAATTTTTTTTAAAAAAAAACAAGGGTTATCATAGGTTGATGGCTTTTTTGTACATTATTGCAAAAATTGTCTCAATATTGCGTGGCAGGCGACTTTTTTTTCTCAAAAACACTCAAAAATGGGCTAAAAATTACTAAAATTTTAGGAAAGTTCTATAGGGATGTATTCAAAAATTTGCACTTTTGGTCAGCCAGGGGGGGTCCGGACCCCTTGACCCCCCCCCCTGGATCTACCACTGTCATAGGTGTGCGCAGGGGGGGGGGGAGAACAAGGGGGGACACAAACTGGACACTTTGCCTGTCTGGATACATGTTCCCCCCCCTTATCATACACCCAGTGCACACATATGGCCACTGTACACTGTTTTCCTTTTTTGTCTGTTTTTAGAATATTTAAATGGCCATCTCAACAAACAAACAAGAATGCATTCCATACTTATCACTAATTATAGATATAAACTTGTTTTAGCATGTTTTGTTTTGTAAATCATATTTAACATTTACTTTGTAGCATTATGATGGCCAATAATAAGTTGGCCATTACATTGTATTATTTGTATTAATTGCTATTAATTGCATTCTTTTCCTCTTTTGAATGGAAAATTGCATGGTGTTAGATACATTTCCTCTTAAATTTTGTATATCATATAGTTCACAAATTAATCAAATACATTTTAATTGCTATAAGTCATGTGGGGGTTCATTATTATAAATTTTTGAAATGCATGCCCTTATTTATGAATGTTCACTTTCATTTTCCTAATAAACTCATATGTGTGCCAACAAACCATGCATTTTCCCCAAATGTTATTTTGTAATGTTTAAATCAAGTTAAGGAGGTCATTGTACATGTTTATTGCTGTACAAATTTTAAGCTTGTTGTGTCTGCTTCATGAGGTATGTTTACCAAAAACGAGTCTGTGAACTAGTTTTTTTTTGCCAGACTTAAGATTAATGAAATCATCATAGTGGGCAGATACTTTTTTGCACCACTTGTAAAACCTAGGAGGCACTCGTTTTTCCTTACCATCATGTTCAGCCAGCTTTGATACATTGTGTGTGTGAACTTGCAACTAGCAAGATGGAAAGCTTGGCATTGACGAGTAGGCCTAATGAAAGTCGACCTTCACTTCGAAAACCAACGTGCGCAAGATGCCGGAACCATGGTGTTTCAATGAGCCTGAAAGGCCATAAACGTTATTGTGATTTTAAGGACTGCAAATGTCCAAAGTGCCAATTAACTGTCCAGAGGCAAAAGGTCATGGCCAAGCAGGTAGCCTTAAGGAGACAAGAGGCCCTAGAGGAGTTGCATGGCCAAATCCCAACAGAAGGACACTTAAGGAGATCCCCTCATTCCATGCCCACCATTTCTGCAACAGAATCGTGCCAAATGTGTGCACCAGGAAGTTTATCATGTGACAAAAAGGCTGAGTGTTCGTCAACTGAGCCACGGTCAAGGTGCTCACCATGTGAACCAAGTTGTACATTAAGTGAACCCCGAGCAGGAACTTCGTCATCTGAATCAAACACTTCTGGTCTTTCAATTCTTAATTATGGTAAGCAAATTCGATAATCTTGACTACTTGTCACAGCAATTATGTGATTCTCCAGTAAATTTATTTATTGGAAAAGCGGAAGTTTGCATCATTGGACGGAAATTATTTTTTTTTTGTAATTTACTAATTATAAGTTTTGTCAATGAGCTGCTGTGTATTCATAAATTCCTAAAAATAAAATTATTACAGTATATATGGATTCCAAGGTATAAAAATGCAAAAAAACATTAAAAAAATATGTGTGAAGCATTTATAATTGCTTTAGAAATGTTGAGAATTTTTACCACTTTTAACGCATGGTGATTGTACTAACTTTTACACATTGTAACAATTGTTTAATAATTAATTGAAGACACTTAGTTAATGAACTTTCAAGTTTGAATTGTTGCAATTATTGTTTTTTAACCTGGCTAAATTTTTGAATTTTGTATGAGTTATGTATGATAATTACTAAGTGTGTAAATCACTTGAAAAACTAATCTAATGCTGGAGTGAAAGCCCATTAAAATCAATAATAAAAGATTTATTTAAAAGTAAATGCTATTCATTGGGAATTAATGGTTGTGAATAGCCACTTAGAAATAGGCCTATAATAAAAATGTTTAAGAATTTTAAATTTTTTTTATGTATTTGAATGTTGCTAAATGTAAAACCAAACCATTTTATTAATGGTTTATTAATGGCTCATAAAAAGAAATTATGACAGTATCTACATAACATTGTTTCCAAATTTAGGACTTACTTTTTATTTCAAATTAAGGGGGCTGTCCATACTTTTAACAGCATGGGCCTATGGGGATTTCAATGTTAAATTCGTTTTCTTTAAACTGATATAACTCAAGAACAGGTAAAAGTTCAATGATGGGGTTTGATTTTTTAAAAAGATCATTAAATTGACTAAAAACTGATGCATTATTATGACGTCAAATGCATTCCGAATGTCGTTATCGATTTTCAAAGTTGACTGTTCCGTTTTCCCATGCTATTTTACGTCTACGTAAAATTTTTCCCAAAATTCAACAGATCTCAATATTGGCTGGGCAGATAACGATGGGGTTTAATTTTTTAGAAAGCTTATTTAATTTACTACAAAATGTATATGTTCGATTTTGTTACTACTTGCAATTTATATTTATTTATCGAATTTCAAAGTTACCGCTGAGTTTTTCGCCACATTTTGCCCGATTGTATGGCTCACGGGGCAGATAAACAAAAAAATCATGCATCACGTTTTAGTAAATTTAATTGTCCTTCATAAAAAATCAAACCCCCATCAATATATGTTCAGCCATTATTGAGATATAAATTTGTACTTTTACTTAACATGGAGATTCCCATAGGAACATGCATGCTTTTAAAAGTGTGGACAGCCCCCTTAATTAATTCAATAGTTTGTGAATTTACCTTTTTTAAGTTGGTTGTATTGAATTTTACCTTTATAACTATTTTAACCCAACTGTTCTATTTTTATACTAATAACTTTTGTTACAAAAAATGAGTGTGTTTAACCTTACAATATTATCTGTTGAAAAAATTGTAATTTGCATGCACCTAAAACTAATATAGTTTTGGCCATCAATATCAAGGCTATACTTTGTCTGGCAAGCATTTCTTGGAACTATGCCTAAATTAAGTTAGAGACAAAATATATGCAAATACTGCTTTATGGCCTTCACTTTACTATTGAAAAAGTTGTGCAAGTTAAAAAGGGAAGTTACTCTGCTCAAGTCAAACTACTGAATGGCGCTTCCCAAGTGGGATGCTTAAAGAACTAGTTTTTTTATTAGACAGTCATTAAAATCAGAACATTTATAGGCCTATACAATGTATTTTCTTGAAAATGAATAGCATTTTATTTTGCAACAATTATCAACTCCAGGGACTACACATAGAAACTTGTTGTAAACGGTTTATGAGTGGCAGCTAGTACCTGGATAAATTAAAAATGAACTATTTACAATGACTTTCTGTAGTTAAGCAAAAAACGATTCAAAAATGGTCTAAAAATTACCAAAAATGCATGCCTATTTGCTATTTTATTTAGTATAGGGAGTAAGGAGTTCTCGCTTGGCGACACCTGGTGGATGTTTTTGACATAACTTGTCCCCAAGGTTTCATGCTAGCCCTATGTTTCAATGATAATCACATGAAGAAATTACTACCCTATTATGAATAAGGTAAGGTTTTTATCAAGCAATTATTTCTTTAAAACAATTTATCAGAACATTCTAAGTGTTCTGCGGGTTAATACATTAGAAAAAATATATTTGAAATTAAACGAATGAAGGTTAATTAATGAATGACAACCCTATATAATTTATGCAGCTTGTGTAGAAAGCATGCATGTTTCCCCCCCTCCCCCCCACATTTTTGCTACACATTGTCGCTATTTTAGTGATACAAATATGCTGTAAAACACCTGCACAACAAAATACAGTAAAACTAACAAAATAGGTACAGCAACTATAAAAACCCCCATGCACGTTTCTTATACAAAAGCTGCATAAATTATGTAGGGTTGTCATTCATTAATTATATATCGCCTTCTCCGTTACCCTTCAGGGTAGGACTATTAGAAGTGAAGTATGCGATCTCACTGAGCTCAGACACACCAATGACAACTTCCCTCTGGCAATCCAATGAGAAACCTTGACGTTTTTGAATTTGTAATAATTTATGTCAGATTTGGTAAAACCCTCCCTCACTTTCACCCACCACATCATTAGAAAATTGTGTCTTGACTAGCTCGGATCGCTGCTTACTCTAGAGTAAGTATTTTTTCTTTGTTACAAAACTATGGCGCCCACAGTTTTCGTGAGGCGTCCACGTCCAAAGCCGCCGTGCTGGGGGTCCCGTTGGACTATTTTCCAAGCGGCTGGTTGGGTTCGCGGTTCATCTATGTTTGCACGGTTTTCATAACCGTCCCATTTTGCATAATTTTGATTTTGCATCCGCCTTATTGCCTTAATTGGGGTGGTTTTTTCCCTGTTTTTTTGTGGTTATGGTTGTTGCGCCTTGGCGCTGTTGCTACCTCTTGTTGAGTTTGAGTTGTCCTCTGTGGACTTGGGCTTGTTATGTCTGGATTTTTCCGTCAATAAACTTCTTGTCCTCGGCCTGCTCTTTGTACTCCTTCTAATAGTCCTACCCTGAACGGTAACGGAGAAGGCGATATATAATTTAAAATTATATTCGAGCCTTACCTGTAAGGTGAAGAACAATTATAATTATATTAGCCTTTGGAGTCCTGAAGAGTAAGACTCCTGCCCTCTGCACCCTGGTTCTCCGTTGGTCTTGCTGGCCTCGGTCGTTGGGGGTCTTGTCACTCTAATGACGTGGTGGGAGACAGTGAGGGAGGGTTTTACCGAATCTGACATAAATTATGACAAATTCAAAAATGTCAAGGTTTCTCATTGGATTGCCAGAGGGAAGCTTGTCATTGGTGTGTCTGAGCTCAGTGAGATTGCATACTTCACTTCTAATAGTCCTACCCTTCGGGACTCCGAAGGCTAATATAATTATAATTATTCTTCACCTTACAGGTAAGGCTCGAATATAATTTTAAATTAACCTTCATTCGTTTCATTTCAAATATATTTTTTCTAATGTATTAACCTGCAGAACACTTAGAATGTTCTGATAAATTGTTTTAAAGAAATAATTGTTTGATAAAAACCTTACCTTATTCATAATAGGGTAGTAATTTCTTCATATGATTATCATTGAAATATAGGGCTAGCATGCAACCTTGGGGACATGTTATGCCAAAAACATCCACATGGTGTCGCCAAGCGAGAACTCCTTACTCCCTATAATGTAAACCCTATACCGATTGATAAATGGGAACAACATTTTGTAGCACTACTTCGTAAAAATTCAAGACTTAAAATTAGATGGAGCAAGCTGGATTCCAAAAGGGAAAGTCATGCCAAGACCACATTTTTATCTTAAACGCAATTATTACAAACCATGTTAATTAAAAAAGAAAAAAAAATATAGAGCCTTTATTGACCTCACAGCAGCCTTTGATTCCACTGAACATGAAAACTTATGGAAACAAATTAAAAATCAAGGTGTGAGTAAAAAATTCATCAATACAGTCAACACAAATTTATGAAAAAGCAAAAGTTAGCCTTAATTAATGGGAAATACATTGCATTTCTATTTGACATAGTGGCAAATTTAAAGAAAGAGTATCTTAATGGCATAATTCAGAAGTGGTGAAAGTTAGAAGTGGTGAATAGTATAATTCATCAGCTTACATTTTAAAATTTTCTCCATGCCTGGATTTTTATTAAAAAGAAAGGGGAGAATTTGACAATTTTCGTTCTTTTTTTTTGTTGCATTCCTTTTTATTCAATAGGAAAACTCATGGATATGCAAATGGGTGACTTCACACTTAATTTATTTCTCTTTCCTGCAAAATCAGTTAAAGTCAAAAGGGCAAATTTGCATTTTTAAGCCTTTTCTTTCACAAATCACTTAATTAAATTACTAATTTAATTATTCAACAAAAATTAACACATTCCCTATAAAATATACATATTATTCTATGTCACAGGACAAAAAAGTAATTATCAATAAATTAAATTAAATCGTGGGAAATATATGTAAGGCGATTAAATTCATCTTGGTTGGTGTAATGGCATGATGGGAAAACGAGCCACTTGAACAGTATTAGAGCAGGGGAGATGAAAGATGAAGAACAAAAGGAAAAAAACCAAAAACCAAGGTTGGGAAAAAAGAAAATAAAGGACAGTTGAGAAATAATACAAAAATGGGTGGACATAAAATTGGAAGAGAAAAGAATACAACGTAAAACTTTGGTTTCACGGCAGTAACTGTTACGCTATACGAAAACTAAACATGCAAGGACTAATTTGCTAACAAAAACAAAACAACATAAAACTTTAGTTTCACGGCAGTAACTGTTACGGTATACGTAAACTAAATATGCAAGGACTAATTTGCTGACAAAAACAAAACAATGTAAAACTTTGGTTTCCCAGCAGATACTGTTACTGTATACGAAAACTAAACATGCAAGGACTAATTTGCTAACTAAGACAACAACGAAAACCAAACAACAACGAAAAACAAAACAATGAAAACTAAAATGTAAGGACTAAATTGTGGAAAACAACAACCAACAAAAAAGTGACTGTGCAGTGAAATGACAAAACTTTATCGCTAATAACACCACTGTCCAGGTCCATGGACAAAGCTAAGTCACCTATAAATTTAGTTATCTTCTTCCATTTCTTCCATTTACTTAAATACCTTGTTTTAAGGAAAAACCTCTCCTGTTTATTGTTGTTTAACAGTAGAATAAGAATGTCATACAGTGGGCCTACTGTACTTTATGGGGGATATTGTAAGAATGAATGTATGCGTTAGTAATAAAGACAAAATCTGCAACCCAAATTAAGAACTTGTAGTCCTTTAAAAAAAATTAAGGCTTTATTTACCTAGCCACTATAAAACTACTGTGTAACCACGACCTTTGATAACTTGAAAATACGGTAAGGGAAAACAATCCCACACCGACATCTATCTGTTCACCAAATTTCAGCCTGTTACCATTGTTTATTTCTAAGTAATACCATTTTTCCACGAAAACATTATTATCTCAAAACCCACTTTTTGCAAATTCATCACTTCTGAATTAGACCATCGATATTACAGCTGTCAAGTTAGGCAACATAGAAATGTAAGTATTACTATATGAAAATGACATAGTAGTGCTAGCTGACACCAACATTTATTTGCAAAGGAAATTAAATTCTCTACACAACTACTTCAACAAATTACATTTGAAAATTAATTGTGATAAAACAAAAATGATCATTTTTAGAAATGGTGGTAAATTAAACAAAACTAATAAATGGTTTATCAATGACAAAGAATAAGGTTAAACACACTCACTTTTTGTAACAAAAGTTATTAGTATAAAAATAGAATGAGTGTGAGATTCAGTTAATTTAAAGTGTGGTGATAAATGGGATAAATTTGTCTAGTCAAAATTTGGATTTTGATACCCTCAATCTTTTGGCAAAGGGTTTAAAATTTGTTCCCAAGCATTTTAAGTTTGACAAATGTGAAATGGTAGCTAGCATTGAGAGTGCCATTCAGGGCTTACCACAAGCCCTGAAACAAGTGGCCAGGGCTGACATAATCTCTACCCTGACCTCTTATTAATGCTTGCTAGGAGCCAAAGACCGAAGCCAGAACAACCCTTTATTTAAAAAGACACAACAAACAATAAAACATTAAAAAATTTGTGACAATATTATGATGATCCCTTGTGACAAAGGGGAGAAGATAGTTGTGCTTGACAGTACAAGTTATTGAGAAAAACTTACAAATTACTAAACGAGGCCCACGTTTATGAAAAGTTAGCCGACGATAAAATTTTGAAGAAGCACGATGCGAAGGTTAATGCATATTTATTAAAACTAAAAAATGATAAAACAATAGACATAAAACTTTATAGAGAATTATAGGAAACTGATCCACATACACCTTATTTTTTCAGCTTACCAAAAGTTCATTAACCTGAAATTCCCCTACGACTGATAATCGGCGACTGATAATCGGCGCAACGGGTAGTAGCACACAAAATTTCCAAATTTTTACAGAAAATTTTCCAAAAACTACGCAATAATAAAAGCAAAATAAACAAGTTTTGACTTCGTTTCAAAAATTCACAACCTGATCACTGGTAGAGAAGAGGTTCTTGTCTCTTTTGACGTAGAATCACTTTACACAAATGTGCCGGTTGGTTTTACAATTAACCTGATACATGCCCTTTTAAATGATGATTCATGGAAGGAATCTACTGATCTCTCGATAGGAATTATCATCGACCTGTGCAGACTTTGCACAGATGCTAACATTTTTACTTTCAACAATCAGTTCTTCAAACAAATCCTTGGTCTTCCAATTCAATGAATTTACTGTTTTGTAAAAAATAAGCCAAGTAAACACTTAGTTTCACAACAAAAAATACAATAAAAAAACATTATTAAGATAAGATATTGTCTTCATTTATTGTATGTAATATATATGTATAAGTATATTGTTTTGGACCAGTTGAAGAGAATAACGTTATTTGTGGCCAATAGAATTGTGAGCAAAATTTTTCCTACAAAAACACATGAAAACAATAAAAAAATCACTATTTGCAGAAAAATTTCACCTCCGGCGGCTGGAAGGAAGCCCCCAGACCTCCTAAGTGGTTAAAGTACTCAGAAACTGAGTGCCCTGTCTGGCTGGGTACATATTCCCCCCCCTTATCATTCACCCTGCGCATGCCTATGAGCAGCACTAGCAGTGGAGAGATCCATCCAGGGTTAAAAGTTAACCCTTGGTGTTTGTGCTAAACCTCAATGCAAGTTTATAGGATTTTTCACAAACCCCAAGCTAAACCCACAGGTTAGAACCTAACATAGGATGGATCTCCCCACTGTAGGAGTTTGTTTTCTTTATTTCAAGTCTCATTTAAAAAACACAAAAATTAATAATTTTTTGAAATACAAGCTGTCTTTTTGTGATTATATGAAAAGGGACCGGATATGACATCAGCAAAGGACGATTTCGTTAATTTATTTAATATTAACAAAATTTTGCAACCTCTCTGTTATGTTCTTTATCTGCCTATTGAATTGAACCCACATGAAAAGATACATATTTTTCAATATATATTATATTATATGTGAAAAATTATATTGAGTTATATAATCACTAATATATTTTCTAATATACTCAAGTCCTTTTTTTGGATATATAGGGAAATATAATACAAAAAATATATAAGAATGTTCATAAATATACTGAAAATATATTAGAAGATATTCAAAAAGATATTTAGAAATATACAGATAAATATATTGCATCATTATTTCATTGTACACTCACTACCACTGTACACACCCCTGACTGAACTATTAAACCTCACGTTCATCTATCCTAACCTAACCTAAGTCCTATAATTATTGATGTTTATACTTTATGCTTGAACCCAATATATACCCTTCAGTTGTCATGAGGATCTTATAAGATGCTGTTTATAAGAACAAAACAACATGACCTTTAAGGTTAGTTCGAAGGTCAAATTTTTTGGCACCATTGGATGCTCCACCCTTGATTTCCTATTCCATATCAAAAATTTTTTCAAATAAATAAATATTTTTTGAAATTTTGGGGGCGGTCAGCTATTCTGAATCACCTGTGTATATATATATATATATATATGGGCCAAATAAATATGAAAACATTAAACTTATTAAAAGACAACAAACTACCCTTCTGAAAGTGTGTTCTAGTATCTATAAAATAGCTATAATAAAATTGAAGTTGGACCATTGGTTATTGAGATATTGCAACTTACCAAACGCATAACATTGCCTAAATATTGGCCATTTTGATGACGCCATTATATGCTCCCTAAATGCCTGAAAGAGTGTCTCCCAGTGAATTTTAACATCTTTGGATATGTATAAGATCTGTGTAAAATTTGGCACTGGTAGCCAGAAGTGAAATATTTTGCACTAAGTACATAGACTATATGGTTTGTTCTATACTCTCGGTTGTCTGTGCTTTTCATCAGCTTAATGATTCAAAATAAGTTATATGCTATTGGTGGTGTGATATTGGGGATAGTTTAAGCACAAAAGTCAGCCATATTTCCTTGTGGTTTGAAGTCCAAGGGTGGTCTTGTGTTTGATTATATTATTAGACAAGATTGTAGTATATGGACCCATGTTAATTGATTGGTTACACATAAGTGCCATGGTTTAGTAGCTGAGAGTTGCAGCTGACCAAAGGGTGTTAAGATTAGATTTAAAGAAATGCAAATTTGGGTAATTAGTTTCTTGACGACCCATGGTACTCTAGCATTCAAGTAGTCATTATCTTAGTTATTTGAGGTTATAGTAGGCGTGTTTTGGAGTTATTACTCTGTTACCATTTGGATACATAGTTAGGACCTTGAGAGTTTTACTGTTGACACTAGCTGTTTTATCGTTGTGGATAGCGATGCCGGGTAACCAAAAGGGTAACGAACCTGTTATCTACCTAAATAGGTGGTGTACCAAATGAGGTAACAGAAATTATGGATGCTTCGTATAGGAAAATTATTGAATGAAGAACTTTACGTTTTAGCGTTTTGCTTGTAGGCCTATCCTATGATAGAGTTTAGAACTACTTGTAAACTGGATAACTACAGCGTATGACAGGGTAATAACGCTAAAACACGCCTATTGCTCTTATAGTGGGGAAAATCGGTGGGATTGCTTATTCTATTAGAAATATTGGTACTGTAAATGATCTAACATAAGCCTGTGCTTCTATTTGCAGAAATTACTCCCAGACCAGGCTTATATTAGACACCAGGCTTCTATTTAACATGTTGATTTCAGACAATGAAATAAGCTTTAAAAATTCGCTTTATTAGTCTTTAAAAACCATATAATAATACTTTTTCCAGTTCTAATAATACAATAAATATTAATTTCATAAAATAAGTTTCTGCAGAAATTTGTCCAAAAAAAGTGTGAACAAAATTTCTGCAAACATTTTGTGTATGGGATGCTGTTATGCCAATGTAAATAGCTTTTATAGTGTATGAATGACTTACTGTCTTTTCTTGGGATTGACTTCCTGGTCAGGATCCTTATTTTTTGCCGCCTTTGGTGATGCGGTGGTCATCGAGATGACCAGTGCAAAAACGAGGAACCATGCAATTAACTTCATCTTGTTATTCTGAAAGTAGAAGTTATGACAATTCTTATATTTTGTGAATGTTTTATACAATTTTTTGTTGTCATAATTAATTAGTACAGAGTTATTTAGTTAATTGTGTAGCCAAATAGGTATTATAATATGTTATTTGATGTCTAAAATATACAGTATCTAGGTCACATTGTAATTGTTTTTCGAAAAGGTTAAAATAAGAAAGTTGCATCTTTTTACAAATTATTTTGAAAATAATAACAAACAAATGATGAGAAGGATGTAGAAATCAAATTTTAAATCAGACATTCCAAAAGTCAGAAATCATGATTTTTATTAAATTTTCTCATTTTATTTATTACATTGTTATTACATAAATGTCTATTTACCATGAAGTGGTTACAATTGTACATGAAAACATTAATGGTGCTTATGTATGACGTCGCTTTTTCGATATATAACGCAATGGAAAGTTTATGATGCATGAGAATGCTATATAAGGTGGCAGATTAAATTCGAATAGTGGTGCTCAACTTAGCCGATAGATGGCGCCACTTATTTTTGTAAGAAATGGATACTTCTTGTGAAAATCATTTTGCACAAAATTTCTATGCACTTTATTATCTTTTTTTTTTTTTGTAAACTTTTGCTAAAGTAACATTTCACGTGCATGCACAATTGGGCAAGTATCTTTCATGCTCACTAGGTGGTGTAAAGTGAACTAAGTTAAGGTTAGACTGTGTGACTATGGTGAAACTTAATAAATAGGTATAGTTTTGGAGCAAGAATTTTATAAAAGTTTATATGGGATCCATCTTATAATGAGATAAAATGCAATAATGGGGCTATTGGGACTTTGATCCAATTGCCATAGTGTGGGAATTAAATCCCGTGGAAATTAATTAATATGTAATTTTAATTTCTAAATAGAATTTTTTCAACAAATTCCAGATTTAATTCCATTCTTTGTTGTTGACATAATTTTTTTGCTAGGACTTGTATTTATTGTAATTATGCCAAATTTCTGTTTCTTGTTCCACCAGCAACATCCTCCAATCTAAACTGAGGGCATATATAAGTTTTGAAAACCAGAAAAAGAAAGTATTTGAAGAGTTAAGGCTAAGAATATGTTATGGGATCATCATCATTGTCAGATCTCTTTAAACGGGGATTAAGGGTTTATTCACTGTTTATAAATTGGGATTTAATGGTTTATCCATGTCCAATGGGATACCCTTAAACTGGAATTATGGTCCTAGAATCCATGTCCAATGGGATCCATTTGAACTAAGATTTAGCTCCCATAATCCATGTCCAATGGATTTCATTTAAAGTGAGATTAAGAAACCATAATCTGTATCCAATACATTTAAACTGTGAATACGGAACCATAATCCATGTCTAATAGAAACCCTTTAAACTGATATAAGTTATCATAATCCATGTCTTATGAGATTCCTTTGAATTGGGTTTAAAGTTCCATAATCCATGTCCAATGGAATTTCTTGTTAATGAGACCTTATAATGCATTGTAACCAGCCCCGTAGCCAGGGTGTGGCATAGGGTGGCAATGCCACCCCTAGCGACTTCTCAGGCCACCCCAAATGAGATCTTACAATGCCCCTCCTTATGCCACCCCTAATAATGCCACACAAAATGTCAATTACAACTAACTCAGTAAAATATTATTTAATAAATTAAACCTGCTAGAATAATTTTAAAATTAATTTTGAATTAAATTGGAAAATGCCACGGACTTGTCTTGTGATGCAACTAGCATCATAACTAGGGCATCAACTAGGGTTTAGTACCTGGTTTCTTTCAGTGGCGCAGACAATAGAATAAGTTGTTAAAGCAGTGAAGGATCCAGGATTTATTTTTGGGAAGGGAGGGGGGTTCTACATCTAATTTTTTGTCATTGACTTAAAAATGTCAGTCCAGCAATCAGGGCCTCAAGCTGAAATCTTTTTCGGAGTCGGGAGGGGGGGGGGGGGGGAAGGAGCGTCAAAATTTGGACCGCAGTCAAAAAGTGGATGGTTTTTGTACATTAATAGTTGTCAAAATATGGCGCCACAGGCAGCTTTCTTTTCTCAAAAACACTCAAAAATGGGCTAATAATTACCAACAGTGTCTATTATGTCTTGTGTTATCTAGCATGAAAACTTGCACTTTTTGTTTGCCAAGGGGGGTTCCGGACCCCCCTGGACCTATCCCCTAAATCCGCTCATGTAAAGTATTATTTTGAACGCATGAAGTTTTATGCTTTGGAGTGTTGTAAATTATGCCACCCCAACTTTTTTCAATGCCACCCTAACCACTATGGTCTGGCTACGGGGCTGATTGTAACTTTGGACTCTCAGACCTATTCTTGAGCGGTTTTTTTAAGTTAAATTTTTAATGTAAATACATTGTAATTTACTAATTTGGAAACTGCTATGGTTAATTGATAATACATGTTCTGTATGCCTAATACAATGAGTGAGAACAAGATTGGTATTGTGTCTGTGTGTGTGCATGCCCTGTTTTGTATTACGACAAATTTAATAAATGACACATATGAAAGAATAAATTTATATTGAATTCAGCTTATTATTTTTAGTGAAAAATTGCCTGCATTTTATTTTTTGAAAATGACAAGCTATTCAATTCAATTCAACTCAGTAACCTACGATCAGCATATTATGATGCCATGTGGTAGGGTGGTTATCCAACAATTAGGAGGATACTCATACGTCATACAAATACGACTTAAACATCATTGTTAAATTAAATTTTTAACAATTTTGATTTATTTTTCTGAAGATTATTCTATTGTCTTATAGCACGTAAGTAAAAGGACCAATAATAAGCATATGTGCTAGCACGAACTTCCTCCCTACTCAAAATTCCCATGCAATTTCACCCAATTCTGAATGGGTTTTAATTTTCTTGATGGGAAACTCAATGTGGTTCCTATTCTATTAATGGAGTTATCAAATTCTAATGGGAGAATTACCAAATATTAATTATCGCTATCACAACTTCTTAAGAAGTTCAATTAGGTTAAATAAGACTTCTAATAGGATTAATGGTTTTTAACTCTATGACAAAACCCATCAAAAAATAATTATTATAAACAATTGCATAGATGCCATAGATGGATTTATCTTGACATATGCTGGAATTAGCTCCTGTAATTGTCATAAAAAGGATTTTCCCTGGAATGCATTTTAATAATAACTGCATGTTTTTTGTTTTCCAAAACTGCATGAAGATCCTCAATACAAGCTAAGGGTATATATAGGGTTCAAGCATACTTTACATAAAAATATATAAAATGTAGGACTTAAGTTAGGTTAGGTTAGGATACTGTATACATGATTCAAGATTCCACAGAAATGTATTAAAAAGTCATCACCAGCATTGACAAGATGCAAATCATTGTTAGGAATTTAATTTTTCCAATCGTAATGTGTAGGCTATATTTGGATTGCAAGACAAAGTGAAACCTAGAAACACAAAACTTACATTTTTTTTTATTTGCAGATCATAAATCACTTACAATGGTAGTTTGTCTTCCATAAATGAATTTTTGATAGCCGTGGCCAAATATTAAAGTTATATAAGTTGCAAGTTTTACTTGCATGAGATGATTATTAATTATTTGTAAAAATAAGGATGTAAAAATTGCTTACCTTCATGATCAATTTACTACAGTGAAATGTTGTAGTGTAGCAGTTTTTTTTAAAGTGAATTTAGTTTCTCAGGAAATACTTTACAAATGAAATTAATAAAGGACTGAAGTCATATTTATGCTTAATTCCAAGTTTTTTATTGTTAGTTTTAACCATTTCGACTATCCTCGCTTCTAAGAAATCTCGTCTCAAATGAACAATAGGTGCATTGTTAATTTTGTTAGTTTTAGGTATTTCCATTCAAATTTCGTTTTATCAATTCAATTCAGTATTTTTTACATAATAACGGTTTCAGATTCAAATTCCAATAGAAAATACAATTGCGTGTCTTTAATTCAATATTGTCTCAAATTCAGTTTCTAAAATTACATTTAACATTTACACAAAAAATGACCTTAAAAGGTTAGCATGGACCACCCTGTTTTCCAGTTCCTAATATAATATCCAATAATTTAAGAATTCAATTAAACAATGTTGTTTAAGTCTCTGATGATGTGGGAGTAGCATGCTGATAATGAGATAATACCCCTAAACCAAATGGCATCATAAGGTACTGAGTTGAATTGAATTAAATATGTCAGCTAACTAGCTGTTAGATTTGGTGAATTACTGTGAATACCTACACTATTATATCACATTTAAAAAGCATATTTGTATAATCTGATATGAAGAACACAGGTGACTTTGGTGGAATTCTTATTTCCATTTTTTTAAAACTGTAATTACTTTTCCAAATTTCTTTTCAAGTTTATAGTGAGGTATTTGTCAGTATGAAAAATCGAAATGTTTATCTTAACAATATGAACTGTCAGTAATTATAAATTTATTAAAAGTAGTATTTCCATTGCATTTTATTAAACAGTTTCATTACATTATGTGTTCAGATGTTCATATTAAACTCCAGCCACATTCTTTGTAGTTTTTATTAGACAGTTTTTTTTTTAAATTTGCGGTTTTCATTTGGTTGTACTTTCATATAAGCCTGTAAAAGGAATTAATACAGCGCTTTCCTAAATTCCTCATAATGGCATTTCTAAATTGCTGTTGAAAATTCATCGAAAATAATATTATGTGATGACATAAAAGTTTTTTAATTTCCATTCAGCAAATTCAGCAGCCTGGAGAGGTGTTGATTCAATTCAATTCAACTCAGTACCTTATGATCAGCATATATTGATGCCATTTGGTAGGAGGGTTATCCCACATTCAGGAGGATACTCCAGCGTCCTAAAGTTGTGACTTAAACATCACCGTTAAATTGAATTTCTAACAATTTTTGACTATTTTTAGGAAAATTATTCCATTGTCTTATAGAACGTAAGAAAAAAGACTAATAATAAGCATCCTTTCTAGCACGAATATTTCCTTCAGAGGATTATAGTGAACATGTCTACCTCTATATAGCGATAGTATTAGGCTTAAAGATACCACAGAAACCAATTTTAAATTACGAGGCAAAGTAAACCTTTCGAACAAACCCATGCTTAAATCTTCCCTTCGAGATCGCAAAGATACCTAATTTAGAGAATGTAGCATCTCGGTCACACTAGCAGTCCTTTGGTAATTACCTTTAACAAATATAGCAGCTCTACGTTGTATCATTTCAATGGACTGTACATGGGTTATCTTGTATGGGTTCCAAACTGGGGCACAGTATTCTAAAAGGGGCCTCACCAACGTTTTATAACATGTTTCTTTAATCATTGAAGGACAATTCCTAAATATTCTTTGAACAAATCTCATTCGTTGGAATTGCTTTACCTACCATGCACTTAATGATTTGCTCATTTCACAGAAAAGTGTTGGTAATGGTGATGCCCGGGTACTTTACAGAATCCACAACAACTAAAGATTGATTGAATTGAATGGAATTGAATTGAAAGATTGAATTGATAATCCAGCACAACAAGGTAGCATTACAAGTGTATCGAGAAAAGTTTCTTGCTTCATTTAAAATTTCCTCTGATTTAACAAAAAACTTTCATTTTTCATTTGGTTGGTATTGTATGTGATTGCCCTTCTTTAGTTTAAAAAACATGTTATAAAACGTTGGTGAGGCCTCTTCAGTTGTAATCCACACAAAATATCTCATAATTATATAATCCATTGAAATGATTTAACGTATAGAGCTGTGGTATGGGATGTTTTTAAAACCTGGTAAGTATTACCGGTGAATATCAACCTTTTGGTACCAACAAATCTCCCCACTTTCCTATATATGTGTTGGTTCCATGCATTGAACTCACAAACATTTAAACAATATTAAAAATAGTTAAATATGGTTTGTCTATTATTTTGAGGCAGTTTATTTTATTGTATGTTGATGGACATTTAAGACTCTTCTCTTAACCATATTTTCACTTTGATGTGATTTTGAATTGCTTGTTATAGTATTCAATTCTTAAATATTATTATTGTTTTGTTTGACTGGATGAGATTTCGAGCATTATAATCACGTTAATTATCCTTGTTTTACATGCAGGAACTTCTAAATGTCACCATAATTAATGGATTTTGCAGAAATTTCAAAATACATATATTGCATCATTAAAATTGTCTGGAAAAAGCCCTTAGTATTTACTTATATATACAGGGTAATTCAGAATAGCTGTCCACCCTCAAAATTTCAAAAAATATTCATTGATATGAAAAATAGTTTTGGTATGGAATAGGAAATCAAGGGTGGAGCATCAAATGGTACCGAAAAATTTGACCTTTGACCTAACCTTAAAAGGTCATTAAAAATTAACTTTTTATTATTTGAAGATAGAGCAAAAAATCCAATTAAAAAGTTGAAGATCAGGAGTAGTTCAGTGTAACTGTAGTATTTTCTGAATTTTTAAAATTATTTTAGTACTAGATAAAATGCTTCAAAAATGAGTAAAAATCTGCCACATTTTGGTAGCTTTTTTCTGCTTA